>JARBEQ010124404.1:0-13610 GCA_030265355.1 Tritonia tetraquetra | reverse complement strand
AGACATTGAAGCCTATAAACTAAAAAGGAAGGAAGCTAAGGACGAAGTTAGGAAATCCAAGCAACAACAATGGGAAAAAATTGGATAAAAGTTGGAAGAAAATTTCAGAGAAAATCAGAAACTGTTTTGGGGAGCTGTAAAGAGGTGTATGTTCTGTATGTATCGTGAAGTGAAACCTTAATTGGCCATGATTTTCCTTGCAACATTCATTAAAATTCTTCTCTATACACAATGGAAATTGGATTCATTAAGGTTTTTGGGACCTCTTGATAGATGTGAAGTCAGCAAGTGCAAGGAACTTTAAATGACAGGGGACACACAAACTAGAATAACAGAATTTTCATAGTTATCTCACTTGACGTAAAAGGCAACGGGTAGATTCATTACGGTTAGATTTTACATTTGACTTACTGACTTAGAGCCTGTCACCAACGATGTCAACCGACTTCGTGGCCTTGGCTTTCCTCTTTATCTCAGTGGTGAGTGCTTGCCATTCTCTCCTTTTGGTGGCAACATTTTAGATTTAGAACTGCAATGTAACTTCTTTATGCACCACCTGCACCTAGTCTATCTGTCGATAAGTCATCCCCCTCTCCTATCTAAAAAGCACCCACTCATACAAAAACAGTACATTTGGTGTTCACAGTTATTTAACTAGCTACTTAATACTAACTTGTAAAAAAAATGTACGAGGGAGTTACTGTTTTACTCTTTCACTACACCATCACTGACCAGCATGCCTCGTTGTTGGTGATTTTAAACATGTTTGATGCTTGTTGGATGTGTTGTCTTTTTCAAAGAGAAGATAAGGGGAAAAAATAGAGACTGTTGGAGCTGACTTTTCATTGAGTGCGACCTCAGTGGATCCGACACCCACTGAATAAAATTGTTAATGTATGTAGAATTTTTTAAAAAACTTTATTTGTTTTATTTTCTCTAAAGAACCAAAAGAAGTCGATCCTACCAAGGCTGCAAATAAAGAAGCTGAAGCTGAGGAAGAAAAGAAGGAACCAGAGGCAGAGATTAAACTGACCCCAGCAGAATATAGACGGCTGCACCCGTAAGTATTAGATAGTTGCTTTGCAATACTTTAGTGTGCTCTTTTTCCATATAATGTTCTTCCATTTCCCACTCCAATTTAGATTGATATATCCTTCATGTTCTTTTACAAATATTATAATATAACAGACTAATTTTCACCCTAAATTTTCTTCCTACCTCTAGAAGACTAAAGTTTTTTTTCCCTTTTTTCTTTCTTTTTCAGAAAAAGACCAGCTATCAAGTCCATCATTAAGTAAGCTAAAGTGAATTTTGTTATGATAGTTGTCTTTTTATAACATTTTGATATAATTTGGTACATTTAGAATGCATCTATGTTTCTATTGATTTTGCTTGATTCATACTCAGCAGAGATACGTAATTTATACATTTTTACATTGTTTCAATTATGTGCTATATTTACATTTTTAGCCAAAGGTCTCCTGCCATTGTTTCCATCTTGCCCTCACCCAAAGAAGAAGCGCCATGGCTGTTTAAACGACCACAACTTCACAAGGATGAGTCAGTATTCAATATTTTGCCTTTCAAAATAAACAATATTTTGTTGATTAGTCTCAGATTTGTATTCATTGATATAAATGATAGGCCCAGAGTGGTAGAACCTCCCAGTTTTTATCAATCGCTGAGGAGGTACTCACAAGGGCTACAGTAATGTGTTCATTGGCCTGTCTTTGATTAATACTGCTCAATGTATTGCTCATGGTGCCAGTTAAGTTAAGAGTTATGGACACAGTGGGCAGATCCAAAGCATTTCTGGCTCTGTGTTTAGCCATGTTTGGTGGTCGGGGTGCCTGCATTTATGGCAGGTATCTTGTGTACCTGTCATGACTGAACATAGGACTGCTCCCAACACTGTTCTACAGCATTTATGGGATCCAATCAAACAAACAAATGATATAGATGATTGTAAGAAAATATAAATATACTGTATACTACAAGTTTAGTAGAAATCAGAATGATAGAATTATTCAAAGCTGCTTAAAAATCATGTGTTTATATTATTTTGTTGCCTTTTTTAGGAATTCTTCACACGATGATGGTGGGCCTGACATAGATGAAAAGCATGCTGACCTCCTATTAGATGTACAGAAATTCAAGTAAGCATTAAATTCAGTCACTGCATAGAAAAAAACAGAAGTGAATTTTTTGTTTAGGTTTTAAAAGTATACATTACCATAATCAACTGCAACAATTTATTAACCCTTATCTAGGTATAACAGATATATATCATTTTATCATTTGAAAGTAGTATGGAAATATTCTAAAAATGAAATGATGAGAATGTTTATTGTATGGAAAGTTATGTTTATATTTTATTTTGTTCTATTTTAGGACTGGAATTCTGGGAGAGCCGTACAAAATGTTTAATCCACAAACTTTGTCCCCCATTGGAGCTGAAAATGAGGATGAGGAACATGAAGGAGAGGATGGTGAGAAAACGTAAGTTTTGATGACCATTGTTCTACTCTTGTTCCGTTTTTGTTTGTTTGTGCTGTTACTGTTAGTTGGTCACCATTGGTATCCAAGGGCTGAGATATGATATGTTTTGCCTTGATCCGTCATTTTTTTTCATGCCTCCTAATTCTAATTAGAGTACTTTAGTAATGTTTCTTGTAAATTTTCTGCAGATCTGGAGATGATTCCACAGCACAAGACAAGACCCAAAGTTCAGGTAATTTCACATTTGTATATTTGCAAAGCACAAGATATAAGATGATTATGATGATATTCATGAGCATATGAGCCAACATTTGTCACAAAACTGTCAATTTTTCTTTTGGTTTAGACATAGAGCCATTTTGGTTTATCGTTATTAAATAACAAAGACAAATAGAGGAAAAAGTTAGGGATATCAACTTCTTTTGGTTTATCAATATTTTTAGAATTAATAGCTAAATTAAAAATGTCAACATACAATACCGTATTCTGTCCAACTTTGCTATATGGTAACGGATCCTAGACTTTAGATAGCAGAGATAAAAGTAGACTGCAGGCTGTAGAAATGTAATTTTTATGAAGAACAATAGTCAAACAAAAAGAGAAAAAATAAGAAATACCAGAATCAGAGAAGAATTTAAAACAGACAGTTTAGAGTTAAGAATAAAAAGAAATCATTTAAGATGGTTTGGACATTAAAACCGGATAAACGATAAAAAATTTCCTAAAACAGGATTTGACTGTAAGTAACAAGGTAAATTACCAAGAGGTACGCCAAGAAAAATTTGGAATGAGATCATTTCAGATATTGTAGAAAAGAGAGGATGTAAACTAAGCGAAGCAAAAAGAAATACTAGTGATAGAAATCAGTGGAGGAAGTTTGTCAATACATAAGCCTGACACCGAAAGGCACAAAAGATAAACGATTAAGACAGAAAGAAGAAAAACAATCATTTTGATTTTTATTGATCAGTATAGGGGAAAAGATGTGTTTGAGTTTTGATAGTTATAAACAAAAGCAATACATTTTTAGGTTGATTCTAAAATATTTTATTTGCCCAATACTCAGATAGAGGAACAAGCCGTCAGCAGACAGCCATTTCTCATGCCACCACTGAGGCTTTTACGGATGATGAACAGTGATTTATTCCTTGCATGAGTTGTGTGTGCTTTCATCATGTATGAAATGATTTCTGTGCATTTCATAACCATTAAAGGGAAATTAATACTTTAAGGTTGTTCTGTTCTCCCACATTCTTTTTTAATGAGTATTGAACTTTTTATCACGATTTTACTTTCACATTTCATAACATTTTCACAAATGTAGGAATTCATTCAACTCGGCCTGAAAATGACATTTAAAAAAAATGATTTGGCTCAAATAGCATGCATTTTATCAGGTGTTTATGGTAAACTAACATGGCCCCTGAATTGTTTTGTATTGAAATATGACTCCAGAATGGTTTAGTGTATTGAAACCTGAACCCTGAATGATTTTGTTTATTGAAACATGACAGCTAAATAATTTTGTTGATTGGAACTTGACCCTTGATTTGCTTTGTTTATTGTTATTTGTTGGTATGGAGAAAACATGAAAGTGCACCATCGGAATTTAGAGATGACGAATATACTTGCAGTTTGTGTATATCCTGTCCCAAAAGTTGTCAAACAGCTGCCATAGATTTATATGTGTAGATTTCAATCAAGATAGATAGATAGACTCATGGCCTTTTTATTTATTTTTAGAATATTATTCCTATTCAAGCCTTTAGATAAAGTGTACATAATCATGTTTCCAGATGTATAAGTTTTGTGGAATTTCAGAGGGAATGTAGGGGTAGAGGGGAGAAGAGAGAAAGAGAGGGGAGAGGTGGAGAGAGAGAGACAGAGAGAAAGAGAGAGAGACAGAGAGGTATTTTATCAACTATCAATTGCTGTCATTGACAACGTATTGTTGTTATGATAATAAAGTGTTTCCACAGACTGGAAAAGAAATGTGCTTGTCTCATTGTATTGATCTTTACTTTTCAAGCTCATTTTACACAGAATCAGTAGTGAGGATAATGATTGTATAATCAAAGATGATTTTGATGATGTGGTTGATGAGATTTGATCTTCTATTTCCCTCTCTCATTTGGTCATTCTATTTCACATGTCATCCATTATCTCCTCCTTCATTTCCTTGCTAACTGACCAACAATAGTAAGTTGTGGTGGTAACTATAAGTGGCTGTTTGGTATAATTTTAGTTATTTGTTTTACATTGTTGGCAACTCATGGTAGGTCAAATCGAAGGTGATCTGTTTGATATGATTGATGGAGTAAGAATGGCAAGCTACAGTTATATATTTAGAAAATCTGAATTGCTCTTCCAAAGTGCAATGGGGATCAAGTGTTAAGATTCTACTTTCAAGGTTTAGTTGTCTAGGGCACCACGTCAGTTTTATGGTTCATCCCATGCTTACTGTCTTTTGTGACTTTATAAAACTTTGTTTATGGGAAAAAACAACAATTAGTTAAGAATTGATTACAAGTGCTCCAGTAGTGCTCATGGAGCCTGAGCTTATCCCAGTTTAGTAGTAGTATGAAGTGAACAAGTGGCCATTTATTATTTTCAGGATAGGAACCTGGTCTATCACAGTTACTTTCCCAACTCTCAAATGAGAATTGGTACCCATTTCTTCACCCTGAGGAAATTGGAGCAAAGTTTATTTTATTAATTTGGCTGATCAAACCCGATAATACCACAAAGCAGTGTTGGGGCCGGCCCCATATTCAGTTTTGAAAAGCACACAAGATTCCACACATGCAGGCATCCCGCCAACCAGGCATGTTTGAAAACAGACGGAAATGCAGTGGATCAAAGAATTTCAGACAAGTGAGTGATCTCTCTATGTCCACAAACCTTTACTGAACTGGCACCTTGAGCAATACACTGAGCAGCATTTATCAACAACAGGACAACAGATAAATTAACCGTTGTGGTAACACAGCTATTGATTAAACTGAGAAAATTTGCCATTTTTGGACCTCATCAAGGAATTTGGTCATTCCACCTCCAAGATTGATACAAAGGACATACAAACAGTAATACATTTTATGAACCAATTATAAAAATGGTAAGTAATCAATTTCAATTACACTGCATAAGGCGGCACAACAAGTGCTGTGAATAAGTCCTGTTGTCACAAAAGAGGAATCCACTATTAGATAAAGGAGAATATATATATATATACAAACAAGCAAATACAAGGAAACATGAAAAAAGCTGACTAAAAGAAGGTAAGGTCAAACGATGAAAATAAAAATGTCAAGTCAAGGCATTATTGTGGTCATTACCACCATCATCATCACCATCATCATCATCATCATCAAATAAACATCATCACCACCATCGCCATAATCACCGTCATCATCACTGTCATCATCACCATGATCACCGTCATCATCCCTATGATCACCGTCATCATCACCAGCATCATCATGATCACCATCATCACCGTCATCATCACCATGATCACCGTCATCATCCCTATGATCACCGTCATTATCACCATGATCACCGTCATCATCCCTATGATCACCGTCATCATCCCTATGATCACCGTCATCATCACCATGATCACCGTCATCATCCCTATGATCACCGTCATCATCACCGTCATCATCACCATGATCACCGTCATTATCACCATGATCACCGTCATCATCCCTATGATCACCATAATCAGTTGCATGATCACCATCATCTCCATGATCACCATGATCACTCTCATCATCACCATGATCACCATGATCACTCTCATCATCACCATGATCACCATCATCACCATGATCACAGTCATCACCATGATCACCGTCATCATCACCATCATCCTCATCATCACCATGATCACCATCGTCAGCAGCATGGTCGCCATAATAAGCATCATCATCACCATGGTCACTGTCATCACCATGATCACCGTAATCATCACTATAATTATAATCACTATCATCGCCGTCATCATCACTATGATCACCATCAGCAGCAGCATCACCATCATCACCGTCATCATCACCATGAGTAATAATAATAATTATAATTATTGATAATATTAATAATACTGGGCATAATCATCATGACAAGATTGAACTTTGTTTTTTATTTTGACGAGTGATTTTTTAAAAATTTCCAGATGCTTCTTATTTGATGTTATTAAATGCAGATGTGGCCTGTGGCTATCCTAGTGTTTATTTCCTTCTCCATATCATTTTCTGATGTCACAATGCTTCCAATGTATTTAAATCCATTGACTTCTTCCAACTCTTCATGGTGGACTTTTACTGGCAATTTTGTTGTGTTTGATTTTTTTTTTAAACTTTGATTTTGATTGTTTTTTTCTTAATCCAACGGACCTGGCTGCTCTGTCTATGTTAGCAGTTTCCCCCTGAATGTCTTTATGAGTGTGAGTCATGGTCACAGAGCCAGTAAAGTGAGGTCGTCTTCTTCCGTTAATTTGCAGACCACCTCTGGTGTATTGTCGCAAAATGATATGATATACATAATACAAGTCATCTAATCTAAACATGAAAACACTGAACAAAGGATACACGGGCTCGCTCATTGTGTGACCATCTTCAAACTGTCCCAGAAAGATTGTACGTCAGGTTTTCTGATCGCGGTTGGTGGCAAATTGTTCCAGTCTTATGGCAGATGGGAAGAAGGACTGCATATTATGGTTGTTAGTCCTCGAGTGTGGAACGTGGTAACGGCGTTCATGGTCCCTTGTTTTTGAAGTCATTGTTACAAGTCGGTCAGTAGGAACGTCGATTGATTCATGGATGGCTTTGAAAAGCGTGGTGACTTTTGCTTTCTTCCTTCTTTCCTCTAGTGAAGGCCATTCCAAATCTTTCATGATCTGTGTGACGCTGCTGGTAGTACGATAGTCTCCCACAACAAAGCGCGCTGCTTTTCGCTGAACCTTCTCAAGCTTGTTTACGTTCGTGGCTGTTATAGGGTCCCAAACTATTGATGCATATTCCATTACCGGGCGGACTAATGCTGTATAGCACTGAGATTTTATTTCTTGTGGACACGACCTGATGTTTCTGTTAATGAACGCGTTAATGTTGTGAAGTTAATTTGTTTTCGCGTGTTGGTGACACGTAGAACCTCGCATTTGTCTAGATTGAATTGCATGAGCCACTTTTCTCCCCACTCCTGAAGGGCGTCGAGGTATTTTTGGAGTATGGCAGTGTCTTCTGTGTTGCGGGTGGTTCGGTAAAGTAGACAGTCGTCTGCAAATAGTCGGGCTTTTGATGATACAAGCTCCGGAAGGTCGTTAATATAGATCAGAAAAAGTAACGGCCCCATTACTGTTCCTTGTGGGACACCAGACGAGACTTTGGTTGTGTTGGATGCAAAATCTATGCCCTCTAATCTTTTGGTCCAATCCCAACTAATTCCTCTGAATTTGTATTTTTTGGCTTTGGACAAGAAATTATGGTGATAGGATGCATCCCTGTCGGACGTCAGACTTCACTTTGAACTTCTGACTCTGTTGGCTGTTATGTTATACACATGGGTTGTCTTCATACATATTGGACAGAATATTAATTATCTTTGTGGGGAATACACACGATTTAAGTTTGTTTGATTGTTTGATCTAGACCCGTTAATACCGCAAAGCAGTGTTGGGGTCAGCCCTATGTTCAGCCATGAAAGGCACACAAGATACCTGCCATAAATGCGCGCACCCCGACCACCTACCACGACTGAACACAGAGCTGGAAACTCTTTGTACCAGAGAGTTACAGACAAGCAGGTGATAAGCCCACTGTGTCCACAACGCTTTACTGGCACCATGGCACTGATCGGTATTGGACAGACGGGAATCGCTCCTTTCCTACGGAACGCAGAGGACAGAGAAGATTGGAGAGTCATGATCGCCGATGTCTGCAACAGATCTGGCACAGGATGATGATCATCATAATATCTTCTCCTGGAGCCATATTCCGTTTGCTTTTCCTTATTATAGCTTCTTCAATCTCCATGCGCGTGGTTGGGCCTTTTTTACATTTCAAATTGAAATTCTATATTTTTCTCTTCAATCATTGCGGGTTCTTCTGTGTCCTGTCGGTACTTATATGGTCCGCTCATCTCTATAATATATCTTCATGTTTTGTAAGAATTCCCCCCTCCTAGTCCTTTACCATTGGTGGTGACCTTGATCTTATTCCACAGATCTCATTGGAGATTTCATATAATGTTCTGGTGGTTCTTCAGCTCCAGATGCGTTGACGGCTAAATATTTCCTCTTATCTAATCTGCATTGGTAGATTGTTCAATTAAAAAATCAAAACATTTCTCTGCATGATAATGATGTCTTTTTTCTTCTCTTCTATTCCTGGGTGCCACCTTCCTCCTAACTGTTTTCTATCCTTGATGAGATCCCAGGAATATTCACTCGTCCAAGGTTTCCAAATCTAGTACGATATCCCTGTATTTCGACATAAGATTCATCAACATTTTTTTTTTACAGTAAGCATCTTTTTTTTCAGTTTCAAACTCTTCCGAAAGAATGTGGAATCTATTAGAGAGCTCTATGGAGAAAGCTTCTTTTGTTTTTACATCTCTTAGTTTTGATGAATCAAACAGTCTTTGGGAGGTTTTCTTTTGACAGCTTTTGAGTTTGCATATGACCAAATGATGGTCCGTATCTACATCTGCTCCACATCTAACATAGATGTCTTCCATTTCATGGCTGATTGCTACATGATCAATCTGATTTTGTGTTTTTTTCCATCAGGTGATAGCCATGTAATTTTGTGAATGTTTTTTTATGTTGAAAAAAGGAGCCACCTATAACCAGGTTGTATTCTAGACAAATCCAACAATCTATCGCCATTATCATTTCGTTGACCTTGTCCATGTTTACCAATGTATTTTTCATCTTGTATTGCTAGATCCTATTTTGCCATGTATGTCTCCCATAACTGCGAGCACATGCTGAGGAATTTTGTCAATCTGATCATCTTTAGGCTATTTCACCAAAAAGAGGTGTTCGAAAAGTAATGAGTCACTAGAATTTCGGGATGCAGGCCTTCTGTTTTAGCGTTTTTATGAAAAGCTCAAATCTATTTCTCGTCATTAAAAGCGACAACAAATACGAATTATTAATGTTGATCATAATTAATTAGTTAGACAAAATACACGGTAAAATTCACGTTTCAGCCATTGAGTTATATAATAGGGCCGTTTCAACAATCTCTTACTTCAATCATTTTATACTGTTGGACTAGAATAGGGGTTCGGTACGTAAATCAGAACGCTGGAATTATCATTGATTGAAAAATGATAACATCTGCCTTGACCTAACACTATTTCCGTGTTTTGGAATTATATTCAGAACTTGTTACAATTCTTAACGTTGATAATTAGCAGGTAGGTGGGAAAATGTAATATACACACCCCTTCTTTTCATTTCACACTTATGGGCTAGTTGCATCGGGGTAAGGTTCTGTCGAATGCAAAATTGACTTGTTGGGCCACTGACACTGACGCCATAAAAACTATGATAAACGACAAGTAAGGCGATGCAACAGCTTGTTTTATCACATTGAATTAGGTAACTGTCTGTACTTTAATCTTGTCTTTGAACCATCAAGTCTGATGTCATGGTGTCAGATGTGTAATGATCAGTCTCTAGAGCTTTGTTTTTTTATGCCTCATTTGTTGGCTGTGAGTGTGAGTGTATGGGAATGTTCTCTATTCAGTCCTATTCTGCTGCCTCCCCTTCCCATTGACATTATGGTTGCCATTAGCTTTGATTGAGGGTTTTTAAAACGTTTCTCACACAGAGTATCTCGTTTTCAGTAAAAACAGTTACGTATCAATGGTGGTGGAGAATAGTAGTAGACCTAAAAATATCGTTCAATGTTACAAAATGTTTTTGTTTCACTTGGAGTCTCTAGGACGGACATAGTGACTGCATGTGGAATGAAACAATGATGACTTGTTCTATTTCCATGATAACTAAAATCTAAACATACTCCGGGTGAAATAACAGTTTAAAAAAAACATTTTGTGACATATTTCTTTAGTAAAGCGAAGTGGATCCTGAGGCTTACCATCTTTTTTTTACTCTAATGAACATTTGAATTTTTATTAACGGGGGTCCCAGTGGCTCAGAGGTATCGTTCTGGCCTTTGAAACAAAAGGTACTGGGTTTGAATCCCAGTGGCGACAGCTGTTTATCTCCACAAAACTCGGTATAAACCTTTTTGCCACTCCCTTGATCTTATGAAGGTGGGTGGAATCAAGAACCTAGTCCTATAGGAGACAGAAGATAAATTGTGCACATTAAAGAACCTTTAATTGGAAATCGAGAAGAGTAGGCCGAAAGGCTGCTCTCCGGTCAAAATGAATTCCTACCACAAAAAAGTCACAGTGGGTGATCACCTGCTTGGCCTAATAATATTAGATATTATAGTATCTTGATCCAGAGTAAATCTGCCTCATAGATTGGGCCTTACAATGGTAACAGGGAACTGGATAAGAAAGAAAGAAGATGTTTTATTAACCCTCTTCTGGCGGGTCCCGTAAATGCATGCCGCTAGACCAGACCTCACACATACGCTGGTGACAGATCCATTTTTGCTCCCCTTTTCCGTGCCGTGATATTATCAAATGTTGACAGCGGGTCTTGTGTTTTACATTTCATGACATGTTTCCCGCGCTTATCACCACATCAGTCTAATATCAAACAAAGATAGCAACAGATGAGTCATCATCATACTTAGAATGGTCCATGACGATGCAAAAAATTGTAAGGATAAAGAATCATCACATTCTATCAAACTAAACAAAAATGAGTTCAAATACCCCCACCCAAAATTTACTTGATGATATACTATGGTGTACTTGTCATAACACAAGCCATATAAATGAAATATTTATTGTTGTTAAAGTTCAACAATGAAAAAAACACAAGGGAATGGCTCATAACTCGTGAATTATACACTTTGATTAGATTTTTTAAAGTAAAAAGACTCCCTTTAAATCTGTGACTCTGAGGCTCTCACAAAAGTTTTTAAAGATAATTTTTTTCCCAATGATGATCAAACCAAGGTTGGATAGAATTAGAATCATGATATTGATTGCTGCTACAGGCATAGAACTAGAACTTAAACGAGTCATTGAGCATCCGTGCTTTTCTCAATGTCATTAATTAATTGTTTTGATCCATACCGCATTATATACTGTAAAACAGTGATGCGGCCAGCTCCATCCAACATTGCAGAACAAAAAGCTGGAAAAACTTTGGATCAGGTAGATAAGGCAAGCAGGTGATCAGCCCACTGTGCCCAGTCATTAATTGATGCAACAGAAAAATGTCATTTGTAAGAAAGAGTCAGACAATACAAGACAGTAGTAAGAGAATTACATGAAAAAAATGCTAAAATAGCAGAGATAGACAAATCTATGGAAGGTTCTTGTGTGCTAAAATTAGAGTGTGGCAAGCAAAATTCTTTGGACATGATGTCATGAAGAAAGGTGTGGTATGGAAAACACTAGTAAAAATCAACAGGAAAAGAGCGGAGGAAGAAGAAGACCAGGACACCATCAAACACCCATTGGCCATTGGTCATGCCAAGCTTTGCCTGGTGGTGGTGAAAATCAAGAATACTGTTACCACACTACACACACTGATAATGTCATACACATGACATTGTTGGGCAGACAATAGTGTGATTGCAATCATTTGAATTTGATAAACTGCAGGGAATTGTGTAAGTGTTGTCATAGCTTTAAGAGGATCAGGGCAGTGTCGAACACTAAGGATCAGGTTTTTTTCTGTTCTTGAAATAGCTTGGTTTCATAATCTGTGATTTAAGATTGCTTGAATTTATTTACGTTCCTGTTCTTTGACATTATGTTTATAGGTATACAGAAAATAACCAGTTTCCCCAAACACATCCCTTTGTGAGGAACATACCATAATGGAGGTAATTGATCAGCTGAAGACCAAATACAAGGTAATGTTATGTTCTGAAAAAAATTAATGTCTCATCAGTATCTATTTGTGTTACTGTTGTTAGTGAAATTTTAGAATATTATTCACTTCTTGCACCTGGATGTATTTGTTGAAGAAAAAAGAAAATCATGGAAGGTAATGATCATAAACGAAGGCAAAATAAAGAGAAAGCTGAAATGGTTGCATCGAAAAAAAAAAATTGAAATTACTTTACTTTCTTTATTTTTATCTGCAGTTGTCGTCTGAGTCAGAACAGTTTTTAAGGTTACAGCTGAATGGAATTGGTGCTGAAGGTCAAGAAAACGGTGGTGCCAGTGAAAAACAGGATGGTGAAGCTGACACGATTAGTTTCAGTGAAAAAATAACTACTGATTTTGATGGAAGTGTTTCTAGTTTTTCAGTTCCATCAGCTGGAGTACCAGGTGAGACTTGATTATAATAGATTTCTTCATGGTCCTCCGCCAGGGGACAACTATCATCAAATTCCAAACAATTTACCCAAAGTGAAAATAATAGTTTGACTTGCCTTATCCTCACTACATCACAGGTCATGCATTGTCTCTTTAGATTTGAATGAGGCAAATGGTCTTGTCTTTACAGTGGAAATGTTCTGTCTTGATTACGCAGCCACCTTGCCTTCTATCTCAAGGAGTTCTAATCAAGGAGATTTAAAATATTCATCTGAAAGATAAGTCAAGTCACCCTTGCAGTCACTATTTGAAAAGATGTTGAATTTTTTAATGGGCTAAAAAATTGTGATGTAATATGTTCATTGAATTGAATTTGTTTTCATTAATTGTATGTAATTTTTGTCCATTTTTTCGCAATTTTTGTGGCAGATGGTATCCCAATCTATGTAATCAAACCTAAGGACAGAGCACGTCGACCAGGCATCATAGTTTACTTTCATGGAGGAAGTGACACTTTTGGCTCTTGCAAGGGTTCAGAGCCTGTATGCATGCTTCTTGCAAGGTACAAACAAACAATGTTAGAATTATTTTCCTTTTCTGATTTTGTAAAATAATAAAACCTTTGACGACAGTATATAAAATTAGAATAACAAGCATTAATTTAACAATATTAATATTTTTAGATA
>JARBEQ010124293.1:489-13610 GCA_030265355.1 Tritonia tetraquetra | reverse complement strand
GGAGAGAAGACAAAGGAAAGAGTGTGGACCGGTTTAGCACCCCCTGGCCCACAGAAGGGGTCCCGCCAACCGCCCGCTAAGAGCTTGATACAACTTAAATTAGATCTTTTGAAATTGTACACTCTGAAGTGATCTACATGCCGATTCATCTTCATCGCAATGCCAACAACTCCTATGTTTGATTTTGTACGTTTTGATGAAACAGCAAAGACAAAAATACAATATAAGGACAATTATAACCAAAGAGAATTAATAGAAAGAGAATTTATGTGTCTATTTTATCTATGACATTGTGCAGTCCTGGGGAATCATCAAATCTCATCTCTGAAATATACACAGTATGATAAATTAGGATTTTAAAAGTTACTGAACCTATGACGACATTACCTAACAAAGAGGGCAATGACCCAAGTGGTAGGTCTTCCCTTCTTCATCATAACAACAATGGAAAGGGAAGTGATACAAGTAATATTGGTGGGCTGAGTGAAAAACTGTTACTGTTACACTTCATGAATTGGAATATTGAAAAGTGGCTTTATCCCCATTTACATTGCAATGTATTGTAAAAAAAATATTAAAAGATATCAATGGGATATGATAAGGAGGCAGGATTTAAACACAGGGACCTGCAATGCAAACTCCCTGAACTTAATAGTGCCCTCTGCCTGAACTCCTGGGCAGGAACGTATAATGTGTTTGTTTGGTTTGTTGCTGTTTTAGGGCTCTATCGACACAGATAGGTCATTTCAGCGCCCGCCACATGGCTTCAAACATATCAAGGTTTAGGAAGAGACGCTTGCAACACTCATGGGTCATAAGCACTTGAGAAAAAGTAAGACAAGGGGGACGACACATAGTTCAAAGATAGAAAAGAAGTAGATTCCAGTAGATCAGTCAGTCCCTATCCCAATCTGAGGTGACCGAAACAGTTTCACTCGGGCAGCCCCTACAGAAGGGATATACTCAACTCATAAAGTATACCGTAATCTATATTGTAAGAATGAATACTATAAAGAGAGATGATTGACATTTTTAAAAATATCATCTCTCAAAAAACAAAAAAACAAAAAATACAACTGAATCCCAAACCCCAAGCAAAACCAGATCATCTCATTCCAGGACAAGAACAGAAAGCTACATGGGAGCTTGTTGTTTGTTTGTTGCTGTTTTAGGGCTCCATCGACACAGATAGGTCATTTCAGCGTCCACCACACGGCTTCAAACAAATCAAGGTTTAGGAAGAGGCGCTTGCAACACTCATGGGTCATAAGCACTTGTCATTGTTATATCATTAATGTACATTTACACCATTTAAATTTGAGGTGAGAAAACTTGTATAGTTAGGATCACAACAAAAATAGGCATATTGATTGGCTGACACCTTTTCCATTGAAAAGAGGTTATTTTTCAAACAGTGAGAATATTTGCAACTGTATGTTTAGACTCCAACAGCAACAATTTGTTCCCTTGGTAATTAGCCCCAGGGTAATAAAACATGAAATTTGATCATCTTTAAAACATACCATATCAATCAAATTTGAGCAAACACGTATCTCGCGAGTAATATGATAAAACAATTACGTGACAGTATCTTTTTCTACTCAGTGACACACAAAAGAATCCAGTTGTACCATAGAATCAGACTAAATTCTTCTCAATCCCCTAAGAACCCTAATGTCACTTTGCCTTCTATTCAATCAATTTGGTCTCATTTCAACATTGCTGAATAATAAAACACATTCCTCAGCTATTTCTACTCTTCCAGACAATAACAATGACAAAGAGTATAAGAAATTTTTTAAATAAATATATATATAGATAGACACATGGCTAGATAGATAGCTAGACAGATAAATCATTTCTCTTCTGGTGCTGTTCACTAGAAACAATGTATTTAGTTCAGAGGTGGGACCGAAAGGTGCTGTAAATATAATTCCCTCTTTTTTTGTGCATTGGCTGTGCAATCCGATGACATCTTAAGAAACGGGAATATCGGAAATACATTCTTTCCACAGTTATGGATATGTTTGCTGACTGTAGAACTCATTATTAATATCCGTTATTTGTTGTTTGTGGACTCTGGTTCTGGTACATAATGTTGTTCCCGTTACCATTATTATATAGATAGATAAATAGAGATAGATAGATTTACAGACACAGACAGATAGATAGATATAGATAGAAAGATAGACAGACAGATATATAAATAAAATAATAAAATTAACTCACCGTTTCCGTGCATGAAATGATCATCCCGGCAAGTAAGTTAATTTTATCATTATCTATAGCTCTAGAACATATTTCTTTGTCCTATTGAGCACTCTAGTACTGCCTAGATCCATTATGTTCACATAACAACTACAGTAGATATAGATAGATGGATGGACGGATAGATAGATAGATAGATAGATAGATAGATACATGAAATAATGATACAGAATTACAAACTAAACAACAGTGCTATACAACTTTTTAAAATTGGATGAGAGTTAAGTATGTTTGATAAAGAAAACAAATCCCACCCCTCTTGGGAGAGAGGGGGTGAGTGGGGGAAGAACCCTATAGCAATACCCTACAATAATACATTTCTATTATGGAGGAAAACGGCCTGTCCTTCTTTCTTCAACATACCACACTTTACAAATCACACAGTCATTCCAGGTCATTGATCCTCACTATTTAAATTATCAGAGTTGTCCCCAAAAAATTATATTTTATAAGATGTAAAGAAGAGTTTTCACCATGACAGATTACGAAACATTGTTGGTCACAAATAAAGGGAAGTAATCTATCAGCAGAACTAGTAAGGAAAGGGATGGAATAGAAACCATTTAAAATGGGAAAATGGAAAGTAAAAAATGAACAATGATTAGCTTGAGAAAGGTTTTGAATAAGAGTATAACCATCATTAATTCATCAAGAAATCACAGTCAACATAGCATCACCAAACCAGACCAGTTCATATCACACATTAGTTTCCATATTTGATACAACACTGATTTTATATTATGATTCTTTGATATTGGAGATTTGACTGGATATCAATTAGATATAAAAAGGAGGTTTGAACAAAACGCATTCCATTGATACAATTAAAACTCGTATACACCATGCAGTAAAGTGATAAAGCACAAAGAATTAAGTTTCTTATAGAGGTCATCAAAGAAGGTTTTAAGTTTAAGTCTATGAGATTTGAAAAAAAATTGAAGTAAACAAACTCTTTCATGAGTATGCAGAGTGCTACAGGTAGATATCATTCGTAGAGGCATACATTTGCCTTATATTTCTATGATGGAAATGTAATGTTTCAAGTATGTCATCTTATCAGGTAAGGAATAAGCTACAGAGAACCAGCACTAAGTGCCATACTCATAAGACAAATAGGCTTCATAAATCTAAAGGCAAAAGCATACTGTCACCAAAATAGATATTCAAATAAATGCAATAAAAGCGAAATAATGTTGCAATACTTTTAATAATATAATATTTGATATTTGAAAAAAAAAAGCCTTCAAGAATACTGAATGGATGCAAAACACAATTCATAAATTAATTGAGTTAACACAAATTAGTTCTAAATCAGCTTTGGTATGTGGAGTACAAGTACTACAGCTATAGCTGTTAATGTTGAATGACAAATATCAGAAAGACATTCTATCCAGTCTTTTCAATCAACAAGTCTTGTGTAGCTTTAAGTCCTGTTGTTTATGGTTGTGAGGAAATAAAGGTCATAGGTCATGAACTACTCAAGAACTAACAAGTCAGACAAGTGACTCCAACACTGTCGTTCAAACTGACTATGCTATATCATTTATTTGCTTTGGTAACAAAAGGACAATGCTGTCAAAACAAAACAAAACAAAACTAGGTGGGAAAATGCAGTTAATATTTTTGAAGCTATAGCTGTTAATGTTGAATGACAAATACCTGAAATACATTCTATCCAGTCATTTCAATCAAGAAGTCTTATGTAGCTTGGTTAAGTCCTGTTGTTTATGGTTGTGAGAGAATAACGGTCATATGTGTAAAATGTCTGGGAAACTACAATGGTACTTGGATGTATTGGATTTCTCATATAAAAACAACTGATCTTCCAGTTAAAACTAATTACAACTTGTTTAAAGCTTGAGACATATCTTTGGATATTAACAGAATTAACAAAATAAAGAACCCACACAAGCAAAACAAAAAAACGCTGATCACAGCGAATCAAAACATCTTTTCATAAGGAGACTTAGTCACTGGGTACTCAATTGACTACTAGCAACGTCTTTGGGAGAATGGATAAAGAAAACTTGATTCAGAAATCACCTAACAAAAAGGAGATGAAAACAAATTGTACAGAGCATGTAAAAAGGCTAATGAATATAATTCCACCACAACAATGCAGTATAACACAATATGACCACTGTATAATAAATGAGTATAAAAATCTATTCCATTATAAACCCATCAAGTGCATTTTGTATATACAATGATTGTCACTCATTGAGTTTCAATTATATATCTCTGAGCATCACTTCACATTACAAACAAAAGCCAACGGTAAAATGTAAAAAAAAATAAAAGTTATAACGAATTCCCACTAAATATTGTTTTAAAGCCTGTTCTTGGTAATGTTTTGACCACAGGAAGTAACTTGGACGGGTTTGTTACATGAAAGATCCTGTGGATTTCAAACAAATTGTATCCAATTCCAATAATCCACAAACATGCCCTAATGCTAAGGCACACAGTGTGTTGTTAGAGTTAAATAGCACATTGCACATTGAAATGTGAGAACAAGACAAAGATTTCATAATATTATTCTAAAATTTCTCCTCCTAGAGAAATGTGTTGTACTCATCTCAGTAAACAAGTTTTATTCATTCACAGCATTTCCAAATTTGGGAGACTTTCCGTAGCATTGAAAAGTTAAACAAATTTTTGTGATAAAAGCTTCAAGATTCATTTGAAAGTAATCATATTCTAAAAATAGATTTCGATAATTTTTTGAAAAACATAGATTGATCAACATTACAGTTATGAGTGATTTGATGATGAGGGGGTTGTTGATGATTAAGATTCATTTTCACAAGTTAATCAGTAGCTCTCTATAAATCAAACATACAAAGGAACCATGACCCTATATATTTTTCCATAATGTCATTAACACCCAAAGAAACAAAGGTTGAAGAAAATTATCAGGTTATGCCCTAGAGATCTCAAAGGATAATAAAGCTGATCCACTTAACAAATCAGACGATAACTAGTACACCCAGAGACTGTGCAGCTAACAAGACAAGTAAGTGTGGGGTAGAACACACATCTAGGTCACTGCGTGGTTGCCAAATAACGCCGGTAAACAACCAAAATTGAGTGGTAAATGTTCAGTTAAACAGCAACACGATTAAGCCGGCCTGCCTTTACTTACTGGCTCTATTTGAAAACAGTTCAATCCCCACTGCAAGCAGCACAGTTGTCATGGTCTAAATGATACCAAAGCACAATTGATAGACAGATCTAAACATCATTTGATTATCATTAGATAAAATCCTACAAGGGTCACAACACTTAAACCTTCTGAGAAGTAGTTGTGTTGCCAGCCGCAATGTCTGCTTGTCTCTTCAGCACTCTCTTTCGGTGGCTAGCATAGATTCTCAAAAAGAGAGCAAAAAAGACAAAAAATATACCAAAGATGCCTGTAGGGGCGACTGGATGTCCATACGCAATACAAGATAACAAAATAGCAAATCCTTGTCGCATAGTCATGATGATGACAAACACCACGGGACCAAACGTTGCTATTGTGTAGAAAATAAATAACTGGCCGGTAGCAGAGCAGATGCTCAGAATGATTGAGTTCAGTATAAATTCTGGATGCCTCAACATGAATGCAGATGACTCAACAAACCCTCCCTGTTCGATCAGTGACACAAATGTAAGTAGACAGGAAAACATGTTGACTCCCGCCATCATCTGAATGCTGGACATTTTGTGTTTGGTGAATAGTTCCCCCTGAAACCATCAAAGTAGAAACGTTCAATTCTCTCATAAAAAATCGAAAGGGTAAGAAAGAATATTAACATGTGTGTAAAGAGAATGCACATTAGTATGATTAGTGTTGTCGGTAACACTCTATCTGTAAGTCATAATTTTGATCAGATTTATTATCAGAAGACCTTAAAAGTTGTTTGCAAGCTAAAAATTTTGATTTAAAACGTATTCCGGCACTCCCACCATGAACAGAAGAGTAGCGGGTGTTTTCTCGCAAAGGAAGTGTTGTGTGTAGGGAAAGTATGATATTGATCAGAGTCACAAGGTCCCCTCCATACACGTCATTGATCGGTATCACAAGGTCACCTGCACACACGTCGTATTACGTCTTAAGTGTTAAGTCATTCATCAGTCTTATATTCCTCTAGTCCTTACACAGACAAAATTATCAGTAACAACTACAAATAGAAAGGAAAGCAAAGGTGATTTAACAAATGAATCGTTACTATTATTGTATAAGTAGTATAGAAATATCACACTCTACCTGCCAGTTTGAAGTAAAACTATCGAAGAGCATGTAGCCGACAAGCATAACGAGCCCGGAGGTGATAGTGACCGTGTCTTTGTGGCGGGCAGCATCACCACTGGTCAGCATGAATAGGGACACACCAAAGGAGATCATTCCCGCTGTCACATATTCATGGAAGTCATAATTCTTGTTGGACACCACTTTGCCCATCAACATCACAGGAATCACCTTACACGCCTTGGCCAAAACCTGAAATAAGGAACACATGAAGTTCACTTCTAAAACTCAAAACAAATAATGATGAATCATAAATACTCACCAAAACCTGAAACACATATAATAATGAATTATTGATGAACACAAATAATAATGAATTATTGATGAACACAAATAATAACGAATTATTGATGAACACAAATAATAATGAATTATTGATGAACACAAATAATAATGAATTATTCATATTTACCAAAGCTTGAGACCATTAAACTTATCAATCTTATCCTCAATTCAAATACAACTAATGATGAATCATATAAGTATTCACCGAACTTTAATATATGAAGCTTACTTTTCAAATTGAATACAAATACATGCAAAACCCTTTTCTTTCTTTCTTATCCAGTTCCCTTTTACCATTACAGTATAGGGCCAGCACTGTGAGGCTGGATTTCTGTGGATCAAGATATCAAGACAAGCAGGTGATCAACCCACTGTGACCTTTGTGGTAGGAATTAATTTTGCCCAGACAGCGGCCTTGCTGCCTACTCTTATCAATTTTTAACTGCCAAGGGGTCGTTAACGTGCACAAAGTGCACACGAGACCTCCGAGTTTATCGTCCGTCTTTGATAGGACTAGGTTCTTTGATCTCACCTACCTGAATAGGATCAGGGGAGTGGCATATAGGTTTTCAAAGTGTTTCAAGGAGAAAAATACCTGACGGTGTAACTGCCGGGACATGTAAAACCCCAAATACCCAAAAATACCTATATAAGGTCTGCTTTTCATAACTGAACATATGCAAATGGTATTTGTGTTCACTACAAGTGGAACAAAATTTAAGATATTATCTTTTTCAATTGGTCAAATAATATTTTTTCAATTGCTTACAACCTTTTTATGAACAGGCAATATTCATGTGTACAAATGTACACACAAAATGCAGTACCCATCACTAAAACAGCAGAAAACAAATGGTAGATGTTAAGTTTGTTATACATCCTTCAAATCTTAAGCCCATTACCTGTGTTGGAAAGCTGACAAATTTGAGGGCCTCATACTGACACCATGAAGACATGATATTGGAAAAGGAGCTGAAGGAGTATTTGTACAGAGGGGCAGTGTGAGGTGGCTGGGACTTGAAAAAAATCACCATCAGAGCAATGAGAAATGCCAAGATGCGATTGACAAACACCAGGAACTGTGAGTTTTTGAAGTATTCTCCCGGTTCTTTGTCTGTGCGGCCGTATTCAATGGTCATAATACGCTCCTGTAGCCATCCCCATGTCAGGTAAGATCCTAGTAAACCCACCACACACAGGGCCAAATGTAAGCCTTGTGTGAACTCGGACTGCACTTTTTTACTCTGACCTTCTTTACCCTCCTCCACATTATTGTGCTGTTCTTTTCCAAAAACACATAAAACAATGAAGTTTGGAAAACAACCAGGACCTGAAATTGAAATAGAGGTGATGGTTGGTAATAGAACAATCAATAGAATTCAAATTCACTTTAGAAACAAATTAAGTATTCATGTTTTGCTATATTCTGCTATTCTTCTGCTTTATGCAGATCAACTCTGTATTTACTTCATAATTGTTGATTTTAAAAAAATACAGACTGATTAAGGGACCATTTCAAGCAACAAAAAAAACTAGCTGCTATTTAAAGGGTCTTTTAAACTTGTGCATGACTTTCACACATAGGAATACATTGTATTGTTCTTATGAATATACATACTAGGGTGAGAAATTGTTTTTTGGTTATAGAAGTAGAAACATGATCTGCCACATGTTGGTTGTATGCATTAAATAAACATTTGTTGATCAAATGAATAGCATTCAATATATCAATAACATAATCTGGGAGGTGGACAGGTAGCAGGGAGATTAATGACAACCATTCTATCCCATTAAAATACGTTCAAACAAGGTTCCCTTAAGGTAGGTTCACATCCTGGCACAGCTGTGAATAATGACTCTCTTACATTTAGCAACCTCATTATATTCAAACTCATAACTTGAAAAGAAACTGTGTGGTCATTATGGATATCAATATGAAGTGATTAACGTACCATCTGTCTTTGTGTTGCCATTATGTCTATTTCATCTAACTTTAGTTACTGTCGTTTCAAACGAAGTTGTGTTGTTTTTTTTTCAGGAGAGTAAAATGCTAATCTGTTCCCAGTATGTCAGAACAAAATTTGTGCTATGACATCAACAGAAACACATCCATCAACTCCATCATGTCTCAAAATAATATAACAAGGTGCTAATAATGATGACAGGTACTGTCTGTCATACATACTCATCATATTCCAGCTTCCTCCACCATTCCTTACAACCTTTTTTAAGGAAATTGAATTTATTTCATAATGATAAAACTCTTCTTTAATACAAAGTCATTATTCAAAGTACTATCTGTTTTGCGCTGACCTGTTGGGGAGGAAATGCAAGAGGTCTGGCTACCAACAAAATCAATTTAATCATTTCAAAATCTGATAAAATTTGTGAGAGTAATTTCTCAGATGCAGGATCATTATATGTATATTTTAGATTGCCAAAAGAACATAGTAAATATAATGGAAGATTGTGTAATCGAATTGTTTTTTCTAAAAGGTCTGGTGAACCAATCTTATGCAAATACAAACTTGATCGCTATCATCAATCTTTTTTACCAACTGCTTTCAAATTGTTGTAACTTTGTTGTGGGATTGGCATGTTATATTTTTAGTAACATCAATGTTAACTACATATGTATGTATGTGTTTTTAATTTATACTGAGTGTTGTGGTAATTCATACTATATTTGTTGGTTTGCTTGTTTCGTGTCTAAAGTGCTGCTTGATACCATGACAATGTGCCTGGAAAGGACAAATAAAGTTTTTATCTCATCTTATCTACCACTGACAAAATGCAATTTTGTGTTAGTAAGAGAAAGAGAGAGGGAGTGAAGAGACAGAGAGAGAAGGATAGAGAAGAGAGAGAGAGAGAAAAAGAATATATATATATATATATATAGAGAGAGAGAGTGATGTTAAAATGTATACAGAAAAGGCACTAGCTGAAAAAGCTCTTCAGGAAGGAGAGAAAATAATAAACTCTACCCACCTTCCTACACGTATTAGACTTTAATTTTAATCATAGCAGTCTAGATTAATATTGTAAGGAACACATGACAACATAGCTAATCATATGTCATATATGTTGTATCTGTGGATATCATAGGGGTAATCAAAACATAAAGCAAAGAAAAGATCATTGTAAATCATTAGAAAATTTGGTTGTAAATCATCATTAGTACACGTATTCATTCATTTCAAATTCTAATTTTAAAAACCAATCTTTACAAACAAAAATATGATCCAATTTCTTACCAGCTCGTTCATTATAGCGTGTCTTTCTGAGGTAATTGACCAGCAAAGCTGCGGGTACAAAAATGGTGGCATATCCGAGTAGATTGAGGCCCAGACGCAAGACCCAGAAATCTGACCATGTGACAATCACAGCTGTGTTGGATTCATTTTTATTGGTTTCCTCTGCTGCTGCTGCTACTGCTATCGCCACCAAACAGAGGGGTGTAAGTAATCTGGACAAACCCATTGATAAATGATCTGTTTAAAAACAAAAGAAGAAGAAGAAATGTATCAAAATGATTTTATCCATACTACAGCACAGTAAGAACCACAGAACTTATAGATGATACTGTCATCAAACAGAAAAAACAAAAACAAAGAAAATGTCTCAAGTGGAAATTGTCATTTGCCGGCCTATCACAATTAATTCCAAGCCGTCAACAGGTAGGCATCTTGTGTCGGCCTATCACAATTAATTCCAAGCCGTGAACAGGTAGGCATCTTGTGCCGGCCTATCACAATTAATTCCAAGCCGTCAACAGGTAGGCATCTTGTGCCGGCCTATCACAATTAATTCCAAGCCGTCAACAGGTAAGCATCTTGTGCCGGCCTATCACAATTAATTCCAAGCCGTCAACAGGTAAGCATCTTGGCCAAAGATGACAAGGAAAAGCTGAAAGAGAAACTTGACCACACATTGCCAGCGTGAGAAGTGTGTCCTCACTACTCCTCCACTTCCACCACACAGAAAAAGAAGTATATCCTTGAGAACAGGTGCAGTGCTTAACCTGGTGTCCGCAGTATAGGATAGGATGCTGGTCTATAGCAGGTTGCTTTCCCAACTCTCAGTTGAAAATTAGAACTCAATAGTACACCCCGGTCAAGTGAGACAATGAAAGTACAAATCTAATGGAACCAATGACATTCCCCACAGACAATCAAAGGGCACCGGTGGCCAGGCAACATTGACTGTGATCAGTGTTTGGATGGGCGCTGTGCCCTTGGGTGAGGCACCTAACTCTGCTTATCTCACTCGACTCAGGTGTAAAATGAGTATCCAGCCGAGGGCAGTGAACGATCTTGTCAGAATGCTAGTGCTGAAGCGCCTACCAGACAGTTCACACTGTATACTCCTCATGGAGTTGAGAAGGGTATAAAGGAGTTTTATGGCCTGCTGGGGGTAAACTATACATTATAAAGCGCATAGAGCATGATGAACATTGTGGACATGTGCTATATAAATGCTACATTTACATCCTATCACCATAACTCTAAAGAAAGAACATCACCTCCTATCACCATAACTGTAATATTGTAAATATAAATCATTCATACTTCGTAGCCCTGCAAGGTAGAAACGAATATATCACAGCACTTGCTTTCCTTTGCTTGTGACAGCTGCCCCAGACTGCTACACCATATGTTTCAATAATTCTATTGATTTCATACTTCAAACCACTTGCCAGTTCAATATTTCACACTCTGGCCAAACACCTTTCAGGGACAGACATACATCCTGTCTGCAATTTGTGTCACACCTATTATCGATCGTAGATGACAATCTTGCATGGTCAAAATTGAACCGAACCCCGCCTGTCCCCAAACATACTATGATGTAATGTATTGGATTGAAACTGTGCTGTGGCGAAAGGTGGAAAGTGTTCAATCTGCGATATGGGATTGGACACAAATGGTGGATGAATGAAAGCGTCGATTCACTGGATAAGGGGCCTAAAGTTTAAACTTCAGGGTCCTAAAAAATGAAGGTCTGCCACAGATGAACACAGGACTTACAGTGTATTTGAGAAAATGAGAACAAAATAGTAGCAGTCTAACATCTATATCTTTAGCGTCTTGATACTTGGAAACAAATTCAATTATAAAGTTACTCTGCGGAATGGAATGGTGGCCAAAGCATTGAATTTGATGGTAGATTAATTATCCATATTATTATAAATGTAAACATTACACAAAACATACATTAAAAATGTATAATAAAGAAATTGCCTAAGGATGCTGTTATCGAATGTATGGCAAAATCAACCAATAACTTTCATAATCTATCAGGTCTACTTCATTGTTATTTCAACAGTACAGCTGTAAATATTTTGTGCGAATTTACATTTTAAAAACTCAAACAACCATTTGTCAGAGGATCATACATCAATCAATACAACCTTCTAATAGCCCCAAACAGTTACCTCTATCACGATAGGTTTACTACAAATTACCACGGCATCAAAAAAGGGAAGGTGAATAATTCATCTTTATTACATTCTATAACAAGGACGGCGAGCTTACTTTAAAGGCTGAATGTGACATGAAAAGCTTCTGCCGTGATCTGACAAAACGCCTTACTACCGAAAACTCGGTTTCGAGAAAATCGCGTTTAAAGATTTAAGTTCATTGTGTTTAAAATTCAATTTACAAAATCGCATTGTTGATGAAAATATTACGGTGTAACGTCTTTTGTCAGATCCTACAGTTGTAACTTATGGCACTCATATAGTGACAAAAGACCTAAGAGAAAGTAAGACGTTCTGCTCACGGATTGACAAAACGCCTTGCAAACGCCTCATAGTGCATACGATCGGCGCACATTCTCGGTCAGTGACTGGCAAAACGCTTCAGATTGTATTTTTGGGCTCTCGCTTATTCCACTAGTGACCGACAAAACGCCCCAGAGAAGAAAGGAAATATAGAAAGAATATCAGAGTCCCTTATTTTATAGTTTAAGGTGCAGATGGTGACTACGTTGAAATTCACCCCCCATCAAACACTATGAGAAGAATACAGAGATTCAATCCGGGATCCCATTCCCATCACATATAAAAAACCTTACATAACACAACATCTATAAAGTTGTGTTAGAAATCAGAAAAGGTACTGGAAAACTAACGATAAATAGAAATAATTTCGATAAAGAATATTAAATTGTTAATAAGTAGCACGAAATACATTGATGCATTGGTCGTATTGTAGTAATGTAAAGAAGAGGGAAATTAGGGGGGGGGGGGGGGGGGGGGGGTGGGTTTTTTACA
>JARBEQ010124182.1:0-23503 GCA_030265355.1 Tritonia tetraquetra | reverse complement strand
GAAGCCGTATGGCGGGCGCTGAAATGACCTTTCTGTGTCGATAGAGCCCTAAAACAGCAACAAACAAACAAACAAGCAACGCCAGGTGTCCATGCTGCAGGAAAGGAAACAGCGACATTTTAAGTTGGAGGAAAAATGTTTTTTATCTATAATTTATTAATGCAGTTTTCACCTCAAATTTGCGGGATCTCATCTTGTATTAAAAAATAGAAATAATATGATGTACAGTTTGAAGAAAAACTGATAACTAACTAAAATCAAAGTTTCGTTATGATCATAACTACCCAATTGAATGTCTTGAGTTGAACTTTAATGATTGGTTTCTTCATTGTAAAAATCTGAGCCCTTATTATATATGAGTATATTAGTGATGAAGTGATGGCAAAGAATATTTTGTACTGTACACGTTATTGTATGCATATGTGAAATCCTACTTGCTGATGTAGTTTTTGGTATTGGTAGTAAATATTCCATTTGTAATAGTTGTATGTGCATGCATGTTTAATTTTAAGATGAAATATTTGTTTGTTCATGCATGTCTAATTTTGAGATGGAGACGACTTTTGCTTCTCTAAATTTGGATTTGTCAAGATAATGTAAACAAAATAAATTATGAAAGAAAATCCAAATTGTGATACAAAACTATCTTTTTCTTACTTATTTTACTTAAGACCTGTTTTCATAGCAAGGAATATTCAATGCTTTCCGTGCGGTAATCATTTTTAGTCACTCCCAATGTTTCGTTTGCTTCCGTTAAGTTTAAATGGACTGAATTTTCTCTGTACTGTGAATATCACCGTGACCAAAATTCTGCACAATGCGTGAATTTTTCCACAACTGTACGGCATTTGACGTCAGACATGTGGGATGGTGAATCGTTTTCATGCCAGGGGTTAAAACCACCAAATATAAATTCGGTTATTTTTACAATAATGACAAGATTTGTGTTCAGTGCCCTCAAATTAGCAAAACAGCTAGTGTCCATTAGTATTTATTAAATATTGTGAGAAATTAAATTTTTTACATTATTGCCATCCATTATCTATTCTGTCTCAATATCTTCCACGAGGGACAAAAGCAGGTACAACATGTTACTGGCAGACCTGTTTGAAGTCACTGCACTGAATTTTCGGCATTTTCATATCAAGACAAATGCCGCTCTGCATAATGCTGTACAAAATATTGAATAATCGACACATGAAAACAGGGCTTTGGTGGAAAATATGTGATGAGCACAAGGTCAGTCAACTGACATTGACGATGCAACCAGTGTGAAAGTGGAGTTGCTGTGGGTGGATTAACAGGTGTAGCACCGGGCTGTGCTAATTCCTTGATTCATTCTATTTTGCAAGTTGCACAGACCTGCTATTCAAGTAAAGATGGAAAATGTGAAAGTGCCAGAAAAACAGCCACAGAAGAAAAGTGGCATGTCGATCATGGGTATCGATTTTTTTCCCCCATTCTTTTTATGGCTGTTTTTCTGGTACTGTTTTCATCTTTACTTGATACCACCATTTATCATGACTAGTGCCCAAGTAAAATAATAAATGGAAATGGAAAAACTTCCAAAGAATAAAGGACAGCCTTTTTACAGATGTCTTCTCTCTTTCTTTCTTATGCAGTTCCCTTTTGCCATTAGTGTAGGGGCCAGCATCATAAGGCTGGATTACTCTGGATCACGGTATTAAGGCAAGCAGGTGATCAACCCACTGTGACCTTTGTAGTTGTAGTAGGAATTAATTTTGCCCAGACAGCGGCCTTGCGCCCTACTCTTATCGATTTTCAACTGCCAAGGGTTCTGCAACGTGTGCACAGGACCTCCAAGTTTATCGATATCGTCCGTCTCCGATAGGACTAGGTTCTTGATCCCACCTACCTGAATAGGATCAGGGAAGTGGCTATTAGGTTTTCACTAAGTTTCAAGAAGAAAAATACCTGACAGTGTCTCTGCCGGGATTTGAACCCGGTACCTTTCGCTTCAGAGGCGAGAACCGTACCTCTGCACCACTGGGACCACACAGATCTCTATTAAGTGCTATATGTTTGTCATTGTTGTTCGTTAGCTATATTAGCTCGAAATGTTCGTCATTGTCCTTTGGAATTTTTCTCGTTTTCATCTATTATTTTACCCTTTTTTGCATAACTTCCAGCAGCCCCCATTTCATAGTGCCTAAGTTAAATAGTATGTCCTTAAGCCTTTTAGGCTCATAGGGCTAGAGCATAACCTGGTTTCAGTAGCGATCTATTGCAGTTTACTTTCCTAAACCTCATTTGAGAATCAGTACATTTTTTCACCTGGGTCGAGTGAGGCAAATGGAGTAAAGTTTCATGCTCATGGAAAAACACAATATCTCTACTAACCCACGACCCTCGTCCACTATCTAGACTACTCAGCCACCTTGCCTCCATTCCTAGTGCCTGCTCCCATTTAGACATGCTAATATATCCGACATCAATAAAGAACACAGTAGTATTAACAGAAGGTTGGCCACAGTCAGTCACAGAGTTGGCCAGTCCGGTCATACTTTTAACAGAAATCAAGTAAATTGAAAAGTATGTTACATATGAAGCAGAAAGGTAGCAATGACCTAAGGGGAAGCAACAAAGAGACATCTAAGCAGAAGTAAGTAAGTGTAAAATAAAGAGATTCTGGCCGCACTCTAGTATGCCTACTGTATGATGGAATGGGCAGGAACTTGTCCTCACATCAAAAGTATACCAGTACCCGGTACTACAAACAATGCTATAGGGCAACAACATGAACTACTTAAGGTTTTTTAAAAATCATTGAAACTGAAAGTCATAAGTGAAGCAGGAAAAGTGTGGTGATTTGAAACGTAAAGTTTAAAAAATGAAAACAAACAAAACAAAACAGAGCAAGTGGTAAAATTCTCAAACATATTCAATGAGGGCAAATAGTATTTTCCAATTACCACTACGATCACAGGATAGATGAGATTGTCAAATATTCAACTCGACCACCTATTGAAGTTCACTCCGAAGTAGAGAAAAATAAGAAACAATGGCTTGAATGGGTATTGTTTTTATTGAATTTCATAAAAATCGTTATTAATTTAATGAATATCGTAAAATTAACAAGACAACCCCTGGCTGAAATGCGGCAAACTGAATAAGGTGCCAGAGGGGGGTCAATTTTCACTCGTAAAAGAACAGTAGACACATCAGCCACTTGAGTCAGAGGCAAGCAGGTGGAAAATAAATGAGGTGCTAAGTGCTAGTTAAGTGAATGGCTTACTTGAGATTAATCATTTATTATGGCAATACAAGTGAGTACAAGTACAACAATTGCTGTTGCATTACATGGATGAATAACATCCAAATTATAATCTAAATTTGCTGATATATAATGTATACTGTATACCCTTTATTACAAAATCTAATTTCTTAAAATGATAACGAGAATGTTTTGTATTGACATGTTAGTAAATGAACTTATAATAATAATAATCCCTACTGACTAGACTAAGAAATCATAAACTAGTGATACATAGAGGATACAGACCCACTCCCTCTGATTTCTTTCATTGTCATGTATACATGGTTAATAAATGCATAATCAGCAGAATTTTTAGAAAAGAATGCAGGACCTTGATCAGCTTACATTACGTTAAGAAGGTCAAGTTGCTTTATCACATTTATGACAAATTAAATCGCGGGAAAATGGTTGTAAAACGGTTCCAAAAATAAAGACAATTATTGAATGGAAAAAAAGGGGAGGTTGGAAAAATTCCCAAAGAAAAAAATAAACGTGAAAAGTTAAAGTTAAAGCACATGATAAGAAATGCACAAGATTTCTTCTGGATTCATACATTTGCAAAGGATAAGGATCAAAGCTCAATTTCAAGCGGATATCTATCTTATAAAATGGTGACTTTTAGAGTGATGAGTGAAGATGATTCTATAAGGAAAGGAAGACTTCAAGCATTTCATCATACTTCATGCACAAAAAAATTCACAATTACTTAAGCCCAAACACAATTTTCCCCTCTTAAAATACTTTTAATTCTTTAAAAATAGAGCTATGTAGGACATCACAAATGATGTATTGTAAGGTTAACCTGACCTGACCACACTATAGTATATATACAGTGCAACACAAGATTCGTCAAACTCGCGGAGACAATTCATGTTTTAAGGAACACGTGTATGCATTAGGTGACAAGTCAAGGGAAACTACATTTACCGGGGGCTTATTGACCTTGTCCCTTGATGTCTAAAATATGGCAAGCCCTTTGTCTCAGTCTGCTGATATTTCCATCTCGTTAAGTGTCTCCATGAAAAGTTTCAAGTTTTGTGTGAAACAAATTATGTAAAGAAAAAAAGGAAATAATTTGGGATGACACTGTTTGTTCGGGCCATACGTCAATTCCATGAACACGTGTTCGACAAATGCGTGTTGCACTGTAGTCTCATACTCATAATTTATCTTTTGTTGCTTCCACTCACTGACTGACAGCCACTTAGAGACATCTGCTACTGTATGCATTACTGTTACATCAAAAGTCACATCAGGAGGTGCTTTTATTGACAAGGCGTAGTGATCAAAGTTGTAATTAAATCGCTCACTTCAAAAAATGAAAGACAATAATGGAACAACGATCTACTAAAAACATTCTTCAAACCTTTGACACTGACTTCGAGTTTGAATGAGTTTTTCTGGTCTATAATATAAACCAAGTTCACAATGATAACAAGGATCAGTGGCATCTCAAGACTGCATTACTATAAAATCACCATTAAACACAAGAAATAATTTTCTACAATATTTGGATCTTAAAAATGATTTATAAAGCAAAGTACTCACTAATAAAACGCTTTATTCATTTTTTTCTGTGGAAAATAGTCCAAGATAGAGCGAGTTTGATCATATTATATCAGCAAGTCAATTATTCCTTTCCCTGGCACCTTTCATCTTTGATATTTTGGAATTAAGGTAGAGGATGGCCATAAGTTGTATGACTGAAATTTTTTATTACGACAGGATATTTTTCTGACTCGATTACGGTTGGTCTTTCTTTAATTTATATCCATCTTCTTCATTTGTCATCTGGTATGATGACAAGCAGGCAAGAGCAGCAGGAATTTTTTGGGGTGTAAAACGACACCACTTTCAAAATAGTGCATCACAATCAATTGATTTGTTACTTTTACTTCAAGACCCAAGTCCTGTCCACAATGGCTACATCATTAAATGGGTATATTAAGTATTTCAATATTAAGAAAAAGAAATAAGTAAAGTTATGAACAAAATTAATGTCAATACGCTTTAACATATTTTAACTGATGGACTAAATGAATTTCTATCTTTTCAAATCTAAGAGAGATCTTTATGGGTTTGTGAATCAGGAAATCAAAGACCTTGTGAAGTGAGTAGGTACCTTGCCAATTCTCTCAAAACAGACGCCAGAATAGGTGAATTATGAACAAAATATCCGATTATAAACACTTGACTTTCGTAACATTAAAATTCGTCCCCATTTTTTTATCCGGTCTCTTTTCATACTGTTTACGAGGAGTAGGACACTTGCACAACATAGAAACTCCTGAAAATTAAGCGTGGGTGCCAGGGGACAGCACACAAAAAGCCTGAATGGAGACACTAAAAAAAACATGTAAATAAAGCTCAGTGTTAAACAGGTTTTAGCTGATTTAAGTTGGACGGCTGGCACCTATAAGTGAATACTCAAAAACTAAAATTCATTTATTAAAGCCCAATCTAATGAATACCAATGGCTTCTTTCTATGTGACCCAGATAATAACAGAATAAACAAGCCATTGTGATTTGTTGTTGGAGCTCATTATTTTATTCCACTATCAACATACACATGATGAGTTTGGCAAAATCTTATCCAAATTTAAAAGACGAAAAGAATCAATCAAGATTAATAAATTACAATGGATTTTTCTTTAAATAGATCATAAAATAACAACCATGCAGCAGACAACTTAGATAAGTGGAAAGAAGCACTTCTTCAAACAAGCCCTGATTGCCATCTAAAAAGACGGCCAGTTCCAATCCCTCTTAACTTTGTTTCGTTTGCTAAACAAGTTTTCCATTTACAATGTCTAGACTAGCCCCACAGTATGGCTCATCATCATAGTGATAAGGATCACAGGAGTAAGCTTGTCATCTCTTTTTTTGAGTCTTTTCCCATTTTGGTCTTCATTTTGAGTGGGTAAGATTTTTTTTAATACTAGCTCCAAACTCACTTTGTGTTTTGGTGTTATTATAACTGAAACAAAAACAACTCAACAAACAAAAACTACCCTGGCTGTACATGGGGGCTTCAAAGAATGGGCAATTTCACAAGTAAGTAAACAATTACCTTGTCTTAAATCCAATATTCATACATTTGGAAAAAAAACAATTTCTCCAATTCTCATGTACATGCAGAACACAAAAAAGTCAATGATTCAGCTAAGAGTTGGAACCACAGGTCCTGTTTATGATACAATCAATAAATATAATGGGAGGATCTGATAAAATCTCATGTTTTCAATCTACGACAACCCAACCTGTTAAGTTATGAAAAAGGCTAATTAAAGAAAAAGGTATTGAATAATAGTAATAGAGTTTCACTACTTTCATAAATCTCTTCTGGATTAATGGTAAAATGATATTGCTAAGAGTCAAATGAAAGAAGCAAGAAGCTACATCTATTTCACAAATAAAACATTTACTTCTTTTCTTGTTTGTTTCATTTTGTGCTTACTCAGAGAAAGTATCAAAAACATGACAGCATTTTTTTTTCTTTTACTTATTCACACAAGTTAGGATAGCAAATATCAATATTCTTCCTGCTCTCCAAAGAGTTCTGCATTCTCTACGTCTTCAGGGGGTGCAAATCCTTCCTGTGGACGAAAATCAGACTGGCTTTAACATACGACATAATAATCATTTTCAAAACTTTCCAATTCAGACACAGTAGAACTCGGACTCAACGAACTAGCTCAGCCAGTTTTAATAGTTCGTTGGATGCAAGATTCGTTGGTCCAAGGCCACAGTAAAAAATGTGATTCGCAAGTTTGTACTTTAGGTAGACGCTGATTCCGGTAATGCTTTCACTAGCAGTCTGCTCTACTATTCTCACTCGCGCGCAGTGTTAATTCTACACCAGCCAATCTCTCTGTAGCCTATTATGCTGAATATTGAATGCAAGTGTTCTTTGAGTCTGAGTTCTACTGTATTTCCTTTGTTGAGATGATTTCAAGAACTCATTTTGACACCCACTGGAAGAACAATCAATTTGACAGCTGAATAGGCATGAAGAAAAGTCAAGGTAAGGGGTAAGGTTCATGAATTTGGTTCACTTGACCCCAAGAAGAAAATCGAGTATGTAACTTGTTTCAAACCTTTTTTCAAGCATACTAATGTATTTAAGTTTCATAGTCACAAAACTTTGCACAGGTGTAACCCTAGGCAATATGCAACACACAAAGAGTTTTAATGAAATCATCCACACAAATTGAAAATGATAATCTTTCTTTATCATTTCCTGGATTATCTTTCAATGTCAGGAATGACAGAAAATGATAATTTCTGGCCTCTGAAATGTCATTAGGACAAAAATTCACAAATGCCTTTGAAGCCATAATTACAAACTTTGAGATCAGAACAAAAATTATTCATTTCTATAAGCATCCAAGAAACATAAAACACATAGACAAATATTTCATGCCAATGACATTGTATCACCATTGACACCAATCATCATCAATGCTTTCCTTAATTTGACGGCTTTCAAAACAATGACTACTTTAACTTTAGTCGGGATGATATCTGCCTAACACGTGCCATGCCTGAATTTTGAAGGGCTCGTCAGCGTGCTGGCTACATTAAAAACATTCATCCCTCCGGTTGAAATACAGGTGCATGATTACACAGACAAATTTCAGCCATTTTATGATATTTATTGAATTTTATCAATATTTTCAGGCTCAATCAAAGGCTGACTTTGTCATGTCTTTTGTATTTTTTTTCATTGTCAGTGAAATTAACGTTGTAATGATGTTAGATAGCCTCGGAATGCATTATCTTTGACTAGCATTAGTTCTATCAGGTCAAAATGATCTATTTTTCTAGGGCTATCTGTAAAAGCTCATCTTTATGGGAATTTTGCTTTTGATCATTATTTGGGATTTCTCCGGAAATCATTTTCAAAATTAGTTGGATAAATAAAATCTATATTCATTTTACCATGAGCTTTTTCATCAATTTCAACAATAAGCAAATTCATAACTAACTCTTTGCCATTCGAAGAACTGATTTCCTCTTAATGAAATGAATAGTCCATCCTTTCTCACCAGAAAAATCCTGGTTATGTTGGTGGGTAATATAAAAAAAGAATTCTCACTTTTCCATAAGCTGATGTAAAATGCAAACAAAAAGTAAAAACAATGCATTGTGAAGGAGATCTATGTCTACTTGGGGAAACTGGGTCAATTTTAGCTGCTCAATCAAAAAATCAACCAACAACTTACATTCATCATCAGCACGTTCACCCACTCTTTCAAGTACATCAGCAGCCTTAGAAATAAACATCTTTGTCAGAGTTGCAATAATGAGAAATGACATTTTCCAACTGACCCCATCTTTCCAACTTTCATTCACATAAAATTCAATCTAATTCCTTTGAAGTTAAAGCAACACCATTTTTCCACACATTCACAGACAGATCACAAAATATTTGAATACTAAAATAGATGTAGGGTCCATTCGAAATGATGTTATAGTTCACTTTATAACAAAAGACAGACTCGTCCTGTATGTTTATTGAAAGGTTATCCACTGACTTCAGGAATTAACATATTTTGTTTGTCAAGGCATCAAAGGACCAAGCTTTGTCTACATCTAAAAACTCCTGGAATAATATTTCATTCCTTTATTCACATCTCCTCCTTTTTGATCGGGGACTCTCCCTTGACGGTCCAGGGGTAGATGACAAGTATGACGGTAGGTTGGGGAATAGGGGGGGAACATTGTTCTTCATTAACGTATTTCATTTTCTGGTAAGGAAATATCAGGGTTGCCATCCCTCTCTGCCAACACCTTCACACAAACAATTACAGATTCTCCAAAATGTCATTCGCAAACAACAGAATATTTTGTAACAATTCGGTTATCTCAAGTTACACAATCTTTCTTTTTCTGCTTTGGTTTTAGTCTCTTGTATTTAGAGTACACTCGGGTATACAATTTGTTGACCATTTTGTATGTTTACTGGTTATAAAACGACAATTCATAATGTCAAATATGAATAGTAACACAATATGATATTTTAAGATTGCTACAGTTATACTGTAATATGGTTCTTATATTTATAACCCAATGGCTGATACAACATTGGCATTATCTAATACAAAAAGACTGTTATTGTCTTATAAATTCTTTTGATTTAGATAAAATACTGTTGTCCATGTTTTATGATTCATGTATTGCTAGTTTGTGTAGGGTGTAGAGAAAGTGACAAAAGGAAAATTAACAGATGTCTTTTAAGTTCCAACAAAATCTTAAATCGTCCTCATTGTGATTATTTTGATTGTTTTTATAAAAAGTTATACTTTGAAAAGTTTGATAAGATCAGAAAAGATGAGTTACATACTCCTTACCCTCAAATACAGACTAGTAGTAGTATGAGGAGTGGTCATTTAATTCATATAAAAAAAACCACTTAAACAAAGATATTTTAACCCCTTCCTCCCATCAGCTGTAAGAAATGTTGATCTTTTTCATACTTCCTTTTTATATGTTAAATCATGCACCTGACTGTAATTTATGTCTTGTGACGCCAGTAAACTAAATGTTGTTTGTAGTGTCTAAGTTATCAATGACTCTACTATGTAATTGATGTATCCCGCTTTTTTTATTGCCTATTTTCTCTGACCAAACACATTGTAATTTCCTTCACAGATCAATAAAGGATACCTTACCTGTGCACGCAGCCATCTTGGAAAATTCAAAGGCAGATTGATGTAAATGTAACCGCAAACGCTATTTTCAACTTAGGTTTGAAATAATCCTATGTTACTATCCTTTTTTTTTTTTTTTTTTTTTACATATATGTGAGCTTATGATTAATGTCAAAATTGTATTCCATGTGCTCATTAGTGATAAATCTTTTTCGACTAATGTTAATATCATTGTTTTTGCTGAATAATCATTTTATCTGCCTGCCTCTTAAATTCATTTGGTTGAAGCATTTCTGATTATATAGAAGGTCTTGATTTAACCGTATGTCCGACTGTGAACCCATCGGATTACAGTAAAGCGATTTAACTGTCATATTGTTGATAACTGAAACTGGGTTTACCAACAATAGTAGGTTAATAGGGGGTAGGCTTGCTCCATTATTTGCCTAGGAGCTCAGGTACAGGTGAAAATAATGTGAATCTTATTAGAACTTTGCCTGACATGAAACAATATTGAATAAAGTACTTAAAAGTAAATCAAATTCTATAAAATGGCACAATTTTTTAATTCCCCGTATATCATCAACAAATCTGTTGCTTATCTTACTTACATGAATTAAATCTCAACTTACCTCTGTTGCATAAAGAACATCCATAATTTCTTTGACATATTGTTCATTTTCATGATCCTGACAAATCACTTCGATGTCCCGTAATTTGTTGAAGTAGAAATCTCTTTCTTTTTCTAAACCTTCCTTATCAATGTTCAGATTATCCACCTGTGGAAATCAATATTCATAGAACAATTATTCAAAGTTGCCCAGCATAAATCTTCTTTCTTCATCAATTTCTGTATTACCTTTCGGAATAACTAGATATGGAAAAGCTTGTTGACAAGTGTAATGTGAAGTTTATGATCCATTTCTCTTTTTCACTATTCACAATCACAAACCAGTGAAAGTGATCATAATACAAATGACAAATTAAATCCAGCTGAGGGTAAATTGCAAAAAAATAAAGAGATTTCAAACAGTGACACAGCTGTTTATCAATACACTCAAAATCCTTCTCTTCAAATCTGTTCTAAAAGAAAAATTCTAAAGTGTAAAGATTTACAAACCTTTCGACACAGAAAGGTAAACAGAACTTGAGAAGATTCTACATGAATCTACAGGGCAGAGTTATGAAACCGAAAGATCCAAAGAAAAAATCCCACACAAAGTGGGACTCGAACCCGGACCTCGGCATCCAGAGGCAAGTGAGTTAACCACTACGCTAAGGACGCCCGCTCACATCTGTTCATATCACCACAAGTTGTTGATCGTCTACGACTCGTCCACATGGTACACAAACTTTCGATGGACTGCTAATAAATCAGCAGCTACTACCACAGCAAAATCCAGACAATTCATAGATCCACAGAAAGCCTGTGGTTCCGCAAAAGGTAGCAGCAGTAGAATTGATATTTCATATGTTAACACCTTAGGGACCAAACCCACAGCGGCAAACCTGATCCCCAGGACCGTGACTGCGGCCTACATTTAAGGAATTGACATGCCCTTTACTAAACTTTAAAACAAAAGCTCTCCCACAATTCTGTTCACATCGATAAAATACCACACAGAGGCTTAGGAAACATTAATTTATCATTTATGATTGTTTTATTTGAGGGGTACAAGCAGGTCGAATATAATGATACTGTGTAGATGAGAATACTCATCTGTGGTCCTGGAGACAAAGCGAGTGTAAACGAGAATTAAAAAGATATATGGTGAGAGGCTTTTATTACACTGGCACAGACCAGCAGGACCTTGTAGGCGACGTAACACAAACTAGTGCTCGTTACAAAAGAGAATATAAGGGAGGGAAAAACTAGTATTTCTATTTGCCTCGTTGGAGTCGACTTTTCATTGAGTGTGACCTCTGTGAATCACGGGGCCAATGTATAAGTACCAAGGTGTCAGCAAGACGTTCCCATTTCAAATGACAGTATATATTGTCTTAATTTTTTTTGCCAACTTGAAGGAGAAGAAGATACATAATTTGACACCTACAAGGTGTTATATATATTGAAGTGACTATTTGGACAGAGTCAACTATCTAATTTTTCTTTTAAACATGTTATCAATATTAAAAGGGTAGAAATTGAAGATTGAATGGGCACTTAGGCTGAGTGACAAAACCAGTCTTTGAGATTATTTGAGTAATAACCCCAAATGACCTCATCCTATATTAATTCATAAATTTCCAATTGGTACCTTTACAACCGACTCGTCGCAAAAGTCCATATTATATAACATACCTGAGCTCTCAGTTCTTCCACTACTTGACCTCCACCATTGCCATTGGTAGAGGTTCTCTTGGCTACACTAGAAACTGGGCTTTTCATCATTGGCTTTTGAGCAGGGGCTGAGTACGAAAATGGAAAAATTTCTAAAGTTCTACAACTACCAATCAAACACTGTATACAAAATTTCCTCATGTCATATCTCATACATCATAAACAATGATTATCAAACTATCAATGATTAATTACTGACAGACACATAAAATATTTCATAAACTGCATTATCCCGAAAAAGCTTACACAACCTAATAAGTACACCCCCTCCTGCCACTTGGCCCTCACCACAATACGAAAAAAGAAAGCCTGCCTGGTTCAATTTAGTCATCACAAACGATCGCTATACGTTATTAAACACATGTACACCGTGCTTGTTGGTGAAAGGTTATTGACCGCAGCGTAGCCTAGTTGGTGACGCGAAGAGCCGACAATCGGAAAGATGTTGCTAGGTTTAGACACTCAACCAGTTCTAGACATGATTCCATGAAGAGCGTTAATATCATAGTTGCATTTGGTGCTGTATGATGCACACCGATTAAAACAACCACGCTTCTTTTAAAGTTCATTTACTTAGGGTTTTCTTGTACATGGTATCATCTAGTACAAAAAAGCTCACCCCCCTGGAGTCAATTATTTAAGCCCATGATGTGCTGGTTAGGGATAATATAAGTGTTATGACTATTACTACTATTTCCCTGCAACTTTTGCTTTAAAAAATGCTATAAAAGAAGAGTGAATACAGCGACTAAACAACTTAGTTAACCCTTTGAACCCCGACTTCTGAGTATTATTTTCCCCTTACCTGGGCTCCTAAGCAAACAACAAAGGGAAACAAGGAATGTTGATATAGAGTGAATACATTTGATATAAACAGAAAGATTGGTCATGAGGGGACAAGTAAAATGACTTACTTGAACATTTAGTCCCAATGTTTCCAGCACAACATCCTAATTCTAGATTTGTTACTACCCTCAAAACGTCTAGTATTGCACACCCATTCTACCCATCTAGATAATGTCATCATGTTATGAGTCCTAGTCCTATCTCTATCAGATTCAATACTTTCAAAGTCACAGTCAGGATAAGCTCTGTCTTAGTCCAATTCATCCTTTTCTAATAGATATATTTCACCCCTTAGTGCATAGACTGGGTGCTGTCTCTTCACTACTGACATTCCTTGTTCATAAATGGAACATTTAGACAAGATTAGTGTATGAATTCCACCTCAAAAACAAGTGCAACTGCTCAGATATCTTTGTTTACATATTCAGACGAACTCGTTTGTAATCTGCTCTCTGATCGGTCATTGAAGCACTTCCTATTCAATAACAACTTCACACAAAAAGATGGAGGTGTGTCTGCCCCCTTTAGCGGGAATTTGATATATAGATACATAGAAACTGCTGACCGTTCAAGCGGACATGCAGGTTCAAAGGGTTACAATTCTAAGGTATCCAAATTCCACAAAAAAAGGCAATTTGTATTTCAGGCAGTTGAATCACAATTCGAGCATGTTATAAAATTGACATTACTGAAACTACATCTAGAGTAGATGTTCTAACCTCTGGCAGGCTTGGCTCCTTGCTGGGCTCCCGCTAGTGATCCTTTGGTTGGAGGGGGACGATTAAGTGCACCAGTTTTGGCAGTTCCCATTGCAACCCCTCCTCTTGCTGCTGCGGCATCATAATCTAACATACTGTCTCCAATATTAGCATCAAAGAACCTCTTGAACCACTGGATGAACTCAAAGTTGTCTTGAAATCTACCTTTTACTAGTCTTTCTACCACCACTACCTGAAAAAATGATCAATGGTTTTGGTGAGCACTTCAACATCTATGGCTATCTCATGAACGCTATTGAAGTTGTAACTTATGAATGTTTTCACTGAGATTTCAAACAAATGAGGCAAACTCAATCATTAAATCTAAACTTACTGTGCAAAGTGAAAACTAAATATTTAAAAAATAATCTAATATCAAATCAATTTTACAATACAAAATTATTTTACAACTCATCATGTTACTAAAAAATGTTGCTTTTTAAACTAATAACAAAAAAAAGTAGATTATTGCAACTGATAAAGTTTGTAACGGATATATATAAATGAAAATCAATATAACAAAACCAATCATTTTTTAAAACTACAACATAAGTAAACTCAAAAGATGGTGAATAGGGAAAGGTATAGATTAAGAAAAGAATGAAAAATGCACACAAAGCTTTGGAGAAAAAAAGTTTTGTGACTCCATTTCACGACGTGATAAAATATAAGTATGCTTCATTGGATTCAATCTTAAATCAAAATTTGATTGAAACATTGGATCTTGCCACAGGCCAGGAAATCAAAATTACAATACAACATTTGAATCAACAATCCACTGAGGAAACCTTTTCCTCCATCTCAGCCCACTCACTCAATCATTTTTTCACTTTTAGATGAAACACAATTAAAAGGTGTCAGCATTTTCATGGATCAAAATAGCTTGCACAAATGAGGAGGAAAAAGTTTTATTATTGTCAGCTTCACCCAATAACCATGTGACAGATGGAATATGTGAATGAATGACACCACAGAATTACACTTCACACTCGCAAACAGACTTGTCTAATAAGAGTCTTTGTCTCTACTGTTCAACCATAATCTTCGGGTGATTCTAACACAGATACAACTAAAAATACAAGCAAAATTCTGTTTCAATGTATTGGATGAGAACATCAAGATTCTTGTATGCCATTGCCACTGTACCAGTTTGACAATATCAACAGCCTCAAAGAGTTTTGCTTCTTGAGGGTATGTATGTAAGTATAAATGAACGGTCGTAGTTGTATTATACTTCCGGATTAGGAGAACATAAAAAGAAATTTTCTATATCTTTTAATGTCAACAACTATGCTAGTTTAAACGCTGATTGGCCACTAAAAAATAATAAATGATAACAGTATAAAACCATACACCTAACTGGCCCTACTAATTGTTGGTAAAATAACAATCAAAACACACAAATAACTTGATGACACCATTACAATATCAATGTCACAAAAGCACTGTCACATCAAACCCTGAATGGCCCTAACGTATCCTCACACACTCAGACCCTACACAGAGCATTCACGCTTTTATATAAGTAGCCTAATCGTAATGTAAAGTGAAAAAAAAGTTCGAAAGATTGAAATTCATGCCCTTTTCCTTTTCAACACATAAATGTCATATCAACCAACTTGAGACGATTCTGTGTGAATCTTCACGGCACAGCGCCATTAAAAAATCTTAAAGGAAGTGAAAAACCCACGCTAGGCATCTCAAACCCCATCATTCGCGTCCGAAGTCAAGTGACTCGACCACTGAGCCAAGGATGTCCCCAATGTAAGTGAAAGAGAAATGAAAAAGTTTAGGGATCAAAGGTTGTGATAAGCCGGTTATCAGATTTTTGTATCATTTTTGATAACTTAACTCATTCTAATCTTTTCCCCCTCCCTACATTCATACTCATACCTCTTGATATTATGATTTGCTCCAAATAGCTTGGGCATGGAAATCTATACTTCAGTCAACTTAGACTTAGAAAATTAAAAATTTCGTCTGCATCAATTTCAATCTAATAATCAGAGGCTATTCAGAAGTCTTCAAAGATTTAATGAAGATACACAAGCAAGGGTGGTTCACACAAAAAGACATTGTTGTTAATCAGAGGTATGGGTTTAATGAATTTTTTGGGAAAACTCTGAAATCTGCTCAAAGTAAAAACATAACCTAACAAAAACCTTGAAAAATGTGGTATTGCTGCTCAATACTTTGCAACCCAAATCCAGTGTCTAAAAATATTTTCTACATTTCCTTCTAATCTTTTTGTTTTACCATCTGGTGTCAGGCTTTTTTTTTTACAACAGGTTCACAAATAGGAGATTTGAATATTATTTATCTGAAGATCTAATGGCAGATCACAGCCTCCTTAGTGTGCAGATTGTCACAGCACTAGCAAGAAAATCAGATGATGACAGTTTATTATTTTTTAAAATTACCATCCCTAGCCTGGGGGGAAAAAAACGGCGCCTCCATTAAAAACCAGACATTCATATCCCTGAAGATCAAAGGTATGGTAAAGAACACATTGGAAACAATTATATCGATCTATATCCTTTTCTTTGATATCCACACGACTGTCATGTGTGATCTCTGTATGTTCATTATGTACTTAAATACATGGTTAAAAATCACAATCTAATTAGAGATTTTTAAAAAAAATGATATTCATACACATACTTATTTGTGTGAACATACATTATTCAAAACATGTCAGAACACACATTAAACATAGAGGCATGCAAAAAAAAATTAGTAAAAACAAAATTTCCCTTTCAAAAATAGAAATAAAAGAAAACACCTGAACAAAAAGCCATAGTCACCTGAAAACTGACAATCCTGTATTTGCCAAGATGTTATAAGGAACTAAACAATCTTCCTACCATTTAGACGTAAGCTAACATCAAAGTGACAAGAATAGCATTTGAGTTACAACAGTGAGCCATGCATTCATCCAAATCTATCATGCATCTCTAGGGAGACAACTGACTGTATCAAATGGTTTCATCTCTTTATTTCAAAAGTTAAAACATGGAGAAAATCATTACAATAAAAGAAAATGATACATATATATCCAAGATAAAACAAAGGCACAGTGGCAAGATATGTTTCAAATGAAAAACCAATAAGGTACCTAACATCATCTTCTTCATTGTGTCTTAACAGTAAAGAGGCATCACATTTTTTCTTTTCTTTCAACAACAACAAATATTCTTTTTTCAGGCTTAACTAGCTGTTGAAACTATGTCTAAAAAAAAAAATGTCAACACACAAATCACACTACACACTGAAGAAAATTTTCAGATCACAATCATCATAGATTATCTGTCAATGATGGGAGATTCAAGACCTCCAAACGTGCTCTCTTTATTCAGAAATATGTTGTTTTTAAAAGTTTTAATCCATTTTATCACGCATTGAAGTTAAGGACCCACATATAAGTTATTCCTGAATTAAAATCATATTCAATATCAAAATAACTGACTCATGGCTCTTTTCTGAATATCATTTTAAGTGTAGTGTATTGCTGACAGAGCCTATAATTCCAGCTCTGCGTTGGGTGGGACACATGCAAGCATTAGGGATGCAATCTGTAAATTAAAGTTAAACATGACTAGCCCTGACATTACTTTGTTGGCATTAATAAGGTATGGTCAAATTCAGACAATCAGAACAGGCACTGTTTATAAATTCAATAAAAAATATATCTTTCAAATATTTCAATCCAGCCTGCCCTAAGTCAGCCGTCCAGGGCTCACACACGCATAAACAAGGATCTTATTTCACAACTCATCACATGTGAGTTTCCACTTCTAACAACTATCTATAAAAACTATTTTCACTCTCTATCATGTAAAACATCCAGAGAAGTCTACAATCGAAAAAGAGAAATAAAACAATATTTTAAAAACAACACAGCAGTGAAACGTGAGACACTCAGTAACCACTGGACTGGCATCACACTCACCTTGTCTACACCCAATTTTTGGAAAGACCCTTGAAGCAGCTTGAAATTTTGTATGTATTCGTGCTCTAATTTTGTATTGAATTTTACTTTTTTCGTGATCACAGACCCTGCAATATGAGTAATGTATTAGCTCAATTTCATGAAAGAAATGAACTATTGGATGATATTTTTGGAGTTTTAAAAGTGAAAAGGAGAGAAAAGGTGATGGGTGAAAATAAAACGGAGAACTCCAGCTTGACCATGAGATTTCAGTCCTAAGAAAAATTAGTTTCGTAGAACAGAAGTTATGTTTTGGAAAAGTAACTTCATTTCAAGAACAGGAACTCAACTCAAGAGATGTCTTTTTCTGTCAAGAAGGTTTTGGAATTCAAGATATAAATACTCTCAAATGAATTCCTTGTATAATGACTTTCTTTTTCTTAACTTTCATTCTGAATCTATTATGAGTTCCTGTTCAGAAACATCATATAACAATTGGAAACATTGGTGAAGATGTTGGTTACATTTGTCTTCCACAAACATCAGCAGCTGAAAAAAAATAATTGCATAAAAATGCCACCCAACGAAATAAAAATTCAACATTTATAAAGATTTTCATGATTGATGCACATAGCCGCTTGAGTAAGTTTGGTACTAAAGTTCATAATACCATAAAAAATAAAAACTGGATTAGTACCAAATTCTTTACATGCAAAGATAAGATTTTGAGAATGTCAAGAATATATATGTGGGTGAGCTCATTGTGATGGAGTCAAAGAAGAGCAAGAGAGTGACAAGGCAAGGCAATTTTTAGGCATAAATTAAACCAATCTCAACCAAATAAAATGCGAAAAATAAAATACTTCCCTCAGTTAATTGTGTTTGACAGATAATATAATTTCAACATTTTAATTGGTTCTGAGGGTAATTGGATGTTAAGGCAAAAAAAAATAAGAATAATAAGAAATAAGCCCACACCACTACTCACAAATGACAAGGGTAAATCTTATTTCAAATGGCGACCCATGCACAATGCAAAACCGTTCAAGTTATATAAGCTGAAACAGGATGGAGGCACATAAACAGTTGAGGTTTTCTGGAACTGATATATCAGCTCATGCCTCACCTTGTCCACCCCAAGCTTTTTAAAACATGCTTGGAGCAGCTTGAAATTCTGGATGTATTCATGTTCTAATTTTGTGTTGAACTTCACCCTTTTCATGAGTAATGTACCTAAGATCGAAGCAAGTGCAAAATTAGTTTATAAAACTCAATGTAAACGTAGAATTGATTCCAAAATACTTGTCCAGCCTTGCAGACAATGCAATCTTGGTGACTTTGGGGGAAAAAATTAATTAAAACAAGGATATTTCAATTCAAAGCAAAATAAACATTACCAAGTTTAGAAGTACTTTTTCGACACTATTGCAACAAAGCTTAACCATCAATAGTGTTCTTGTATGTTGAAACTAAAAAAATATATATGTACTTTAAAAGCTACTAACAAATAATTATGCACCATAACCCTCTCTTCCCCAAATAAAACATGTTCTTAAAAGCACTTTTTTAACTGTGAGAACAAAGTATTTGAGTCACAGATCATAGATATTCTGTAGATCATTTTGGTACACTAAGTCCATACTTTTTACAGTATTTATTATGAATAAAATCTGAGAGAAAAAAGTGAAGGCTTGAAAAAATGGTGATAATGCACTCAACTCCATAATTGCTTCTTCAATTCTTTTTAGATTGTTGTCAACTTTCTATCAAAAATAACTCCTCTCAGCTAAAGCACATCTTATCCAATATACCTCAAAATAAGTTGTAACAATGGTTTGCAACAACTGTCTTTTCTGAAAATGTTGACATCACTCACACAAAATGCTTTTATAATATAATTATTTAGCTTGCCATTAATTAGGCATCCACTATATTATAAAAGTGAACTGTCAAAATTCTCTCAATTTAACACAAGATAAGAAGTTACATAATTCAATCTGGCCTTTTACTGACAGAAAGTTGAGAAAGAAAGAGAAAATAGTGGAATTCATCGCCCTTGTTTTCTGTCCTACCAGGCAAAGTTCTGATTACATGTGAAGTAGACTAATGAACGCTCATGACTGTATGGCTACAAATACATTTGTTCACTAATCGAGGATGGACCACATTACAGTATTTGTTGAGATGTGATATCTATTCAACTAAATGTATACTTTACAGTGAGAACAATATAATCCTTGATACTTTCACCTTTCCCAATCTTTCACTTTACAAAAAATAATAAATTGACATAAAATTAGAAAGAACACAATTCAATGAACACTTCACTTCAAGATTTGTTCATTTTTCAATCAAATTGTTCAGCAAGAATAAACTCATAAAATACCTGCAAAGAAAAAATGCAATTAACATGTCATGAAGAGCCAAAGCTGTCTATATGACACTACTTTGGACTCAGATGCCATGATCGAATTTAGCAAAACAACTTCAATACAAAGCTGAAAACGATGTATCTATGTTGGGATTTAAAGGAGAAAATCTACAGACATTGACACTATTTCAACCCATGGTCAAGAGAGAGAGAGAGCATTTATATAATTATTTCAAAATGAAGTAATAGCTATCATGCACATACCCCCTTCAACACTTGATGATTATTTCAGAGGCAGGACCTCCTGTTTAAAGTCCTTGAAGATTATTTCAGAGATAGGACCTCCTGTTTAAAGTCCATCTCTGATTGGAATCTAACCCACACAGATAGGAAAAAAAACCCTTTTAAACTCTTTGACCTGTAACTGCAGACCACCAGATCCATAAACTAGTACTTTACCACTATGCCAAAGACGAGTCCTCAGATGTGGCTAGTTTAGAAAGAGAAGCTGCTAATTGTGAGAAAAACTAACATCCAGATTAGTTACTCCGGTAATAATCTCCACTTCATGAAACTCCCTGCACAAGTACCAAAACTGTGGGGCTAAATTACCAAAAGTTTATCAGTTCAATCTAAAAAATCATAAAAACTTGAGTGTAATTCTCAGTAAAATGTGTACGACATTGAATGATAAATTCATACACATGATTTCATCATTTTTTAGTTTTTCATTAATTCCAACTGATCGGTGTCTTTTCCTTACTCACGCTTGAGAGTATCCATAAATCAAACAGAGGACATAGATCTGGTACTGGTAGTAAATAACACTTAAAATGTTGGTTTAAACAGTTAATAAGATGACTATTTATTCAGGCTTAAATTAAGGCTACATATATAATTATTCATCAAATATCAGACTAGCATCATATGATTTAAGAATTCTTTATTTCAATTAAAAAGCATGATTTAATTTGCTTTCAAAGCAATAAATCTTAGATTCTTAAGTAAGGACATAACAATTATTCATAAAAGGGAAAATAAACGGGTTTTTTACCTGGAAATAACATATCCATAAATTGACAATAGGCAGCCCCTGTAAATCAAACAAGAAAAAAATAACCATTTCAAAAGTAATAACAAGAGCACCGTATTATGCCTAATTTCATATTCTAAAGATAAAGTTTTACGCCGTTACTAACTCAATATAATATAAGTCATATCAAAGGTGGGACTTGATTCAATGTAATGGAATCCATAGGGTCAGACAAAGTCGAAAGGAAGAAATCCCATACCGTCGCCAGCGAAAGAGTTACCGCTACCCTATGACCCCCACCCCCCCCCCAGGTTTGGTACCATCTGTAAAGTTTAACATACATAGTAGAAACAGACAGACAGCCCAAAGTGGAAAATTCTCCTAGTTTTATCAATAGGTGAAGCATAGTCACAAGGGCAAGAGTAATAATTTGTAATTGTTTATTGACCTGTCTTTGATTAATACTATTCAGTGTATTGCTCACGGTGCCAGTAAAGAGTAAGGGAATTAAAACACTGAGCTGATCACCTGCTTGAGTGAAATTCTTTGATCCATGGCATTTTCAGCTCTGTGTTCATTTGGTGTTTGGTTGGGGGTGTCCCTGTGTATTCATATATCTATCCTGTATCTTATACCTTTCATGACTGAACATAGGGCTGGCCCCAACACTGCTCTGCGGTATTAATGGGGTTCGATCAAACAAAAACGAAAAGTTGCATCATTATCATTAATTTGGCTTGGAGACAACAAATTATAATCATTATTTACGAGATACCGAAACTGGAACTTGATTCTAGACATCAGACATTCTGTCCCATTGACAGTACCAAGAGGCGAATGGAATTCCTTTTTGTATCTATCGCAAGGTAAACCATACAGCGTTGTGTCAGCTTCATTGCTCGACTTCTCAGACTTAAATCATCGCAAAAAAGTCAACATGTATAATGTTTTACAATCAAACATCGTCTTCCCACTTAGTTACAGAGATTTTTATATTAGTTGGATCTGTGCGCTTTAACAATGATGACAACCAATTTCAAATCTTTAATCAAGAGAAAGAGAAGATGTCTATAAAATAGCAAAGCTCCTCTTTGCCAATGGTAAGGATGGTTGTCAACTGCTAAAAAGAACAAGAAATCCTCTGATTTATTGTCAATCATTGTTGTTTGTTCTTTTTATATTCAGTTCAATCCATATTCTGGCTTGGTAAACTTTTGAAATTTTCATTGCATCACATAAAAAATACTAAATCCAGAAGAAAGTTGAATGGAAAGTTTACAAACCTGAACATAATTCTTCAATTTTTCCATAATTTGTTTGTAGAGTCTCGTTCACCCACTGAATAATGTCATGGCGACTGAGATTGTTGTCACTTGCATTCGTACTGTGCACATTTACAGCCATCTCTCTATTATTACTAATACTGAGGATTGAGAAAGAAAATCAAATAGAAAAATAAGAGGTAATTTTAATAAAACAGCATCAGATTTTTTTAAAAAACATGTCAATGGTATCAATTTTGTGTGTATGGAATGTATGCTCACCGGCAGTGTATATTTTTACCGCCAATGAGTAAACGGTCTGTCGCCGTGAAAAACCGCTAAGATTAAAATTACAAGAATATCTCTAAAATGTAATCAGAAGAATTAACAACCCCTCCTCAACATACACATAGCTTGATATTGATAGAGTGAAATAGCCCCTAACCATACGCTAACGCCGTACACAGGCAGGTCACTCTTGTTGCTTTTATATCTCCCCTTCTTTCTTTCCGTTCCCAAAACTTTTGATATCATGGCGAGAGTTATCTTTTCCTGCACAATGGCTGGTGTCACTATGATGATAGCGCTGTTCATTTCCGTTAAAACCCAATAACCACGCACTTTACCATACAGCCCCTAACCGTAGTTGAAAGAGTGATGCCTGCTATTGGGCGGTTGTGCACCCAGTAACCGTACACCATATAAAACAATACAATTGAGCAAGAAATGTGTGTGTAAAGGATACTTTATATTTTCAGTTTATTATACTCTATTCTCTTCTTTACATCGTTCATAAACATAGGATATATATTGTATCTCATTCATACTCTTTCCACACAACCTTTCAACCATCACACACGCTCACATCCAATCTAGGTCACGTAGCACTCCAATCTAGGTCACATAACATCAATCCATTCAAAATATTCATTATCTTTCTCTCCAAACACAAACAAAACATTGGTCAGTATTTATTCCAAGCAGGGTTGTCATGTCAACGCTGTGGTCCATCTTTTAAAATAATTGCTTTATT
>JARBEQ010124071.1:0-13613 GCA_030265355.1 Tritonia tetraquetra | reverse complement strand
TGTGCCTTTCATGGCTGAACATAGGGCTGACCCTAACACTGCTCTGCGGTATTAATAGGGTTCGATCAAACAAACAAACATATTGACAAAGTTGATAGAAAATATCCAGACATGATATATTGACAAAGTTGATAGAAAATATCCAGACATGATATATTGATATACTATCATTTCTCTAACTTCCCAACGCGGAATCCATTTAGCCATATCTATTCACACATCAATTAGTAAAAACAAAATCATTTGTTCAAGCAATGACCAGGTCAAAATAAAGTGTGGAGTATCGGATCAAACCAACTAAAAAACATTGGCTGCTTTAGCAAACATCATTAAAATACATTTTTAAAGGTTGGCTGAAGACTTCAAATGTTTTAAACACATGATGAAGTAACTAGCTACCCGCCATCATTCATGCTTTCATTTTGTTAAGCAACACAGTCACATCAATGTCCATCTTTTTAAAAGTTCTGTAAAACGAAGGATAGGACATATTCTCATCTTCGTGCATTGCTTTATAATCTTTGTACATACTCATGACGGTAATATTGCTGGGGAGATGACGCATACTCGCTTCGCTCCCTTGAGGCTGGTTGGCAAGATACGATTCGATGTGGGACCTGACTTTGGAATCGTCAACTTTTCTAGTCCTTGGGGATTTCCCTCGTCCATCTACAAAACAAACGGCACCATTTTCTTCCGACACACAAATCTGTTTGAACGTGTTGACAATTATCTTATCGTTGCTCGGGTGATACCCCAGAGTTGTGAGAAAAAACTGTTTACAGACGGGGATTCGAATACCACCGGGTGTTGTGAAGGTGTAAATAAAAGAATGTTTTCTTCTGATGCCAGTTTTCTGCTTGACATCTGTCTTTTCAACACAGCCGGCAACGAAGGTTCTCCGCTGAGACCAATTCAAACCAAGGAACACCAATCTAATCCTTTCCCGGTCCCCGGGTGAGAAGACACTGTTACATTTCTTCGCACATAAATTGCTGCAGGTCCTGTTTACGGTTGGAACTAGCATCGATGTCTGCTGTGACAAAGATGGGAAAGAGTCAATCAGGTTTGTATCGTGTAAATAATCGCATGTGTTCCGAGAGTGAGATGAGAAAAAACAATGAGAATCTTTGGCATCGTCAAGGAGCGGTTGGGATGATATATGTGGAAATTCGGGTCCATTAACGACTTCTTTCTGCTTTTGTAATGGAGTTAAAAGTGACTGATTGTAATCTTCAATCATCTCTGTCCGTGACAGTGATTGCGAACAAGATGGAAGTGGGTCATCATCGTTATGTTCCTGGTACGTAGAGGACGGTGGAAGAGAACTATCATTAGAATTATCACTACGGTTCTCATACGAGGGTAGTGGTGGTGGTTGTAGTGGTGGCATTGAAGACGGAGATGAAAACAAAGTGGGAAAATCTCCCTGATCATGGTGGAATTGAACCCGTTCGTCCAATGACATATTCACATCATCATTTCTACTTCCTGATGAGTTTATCCGTATACCCATCTTTTTAAAAATTCTGTAAAAGGACGCATAGGATGTTCTTTCCTCTTTATACATGGATTTGAAATCTTGGTACATACTCCTCACCGTGATGTGACTGGGCAAAGAACGACCAGTCGGGCCGTTCCCGTGTCCCTGATGCTCATTGGCTAGATAAGCCTCGACATGGACCATGATTTTTGAATCGTCAATCTTTTTAGCCTTTGGTGTTTTCCCGCGCCCATCCACAAAACAAGGGATTGCATTTTCCTCCGACACACCAATCTGTTTGAAGGTGTTAACAATTATTTTATCGTTGCTCGGATGATAGCCCAGAGTTGTAAGGAAAAACTGTTTACAGACGGGGATTTGGATTCCACCAGGTGTTGTCAGGGTGTAAATAAAAGAATTCTTTTTTCTTGAACCTTTTTTTTTCTTCACCTCAGTTTTTTTAACACAGCTGGCTATGAAAGATCTCCGTTGCGACCAGCTCAAGCCGTTGAATACAGATCTAATTATTTCCCGATCCTCGAGTGAAAAATAATTGTTACATTTTTTCACACATAACTCATTGCAAGTCCACTTCATTTGAACAAATTCCGTGGATGTTTGTGTAGTGGACAAGTATGAATTAAACAATTTCAGACCTTCAACACTGTCCTGTGCATCATTATTTTGTGTAGGCAGCGACAGAACTGAATGCGAATTCTTGTCTTTGCTCAACAGCGGTTGGGTTGGTGATTGTTCAATAACTTCTTTTGGCATAAACGATGCTGACAATGCAGGCATTGCATCCTTATTGCACCCTCCAATAAATTTTTCATGTATGTCTGTAGGAGATAGTGAGAGTGGAAATGGAAACGACCCCATTAATTCTTCATAGTTCTGCTGCATGCCTGCTGATTTATGAAAATCACTTTTCTTATTTTGCAATAAAGATGTACCAGCTTTCATCTTTTTATACGCTCTGTGAAAAGAAGCATATGAGATTTTTACATCAGAGTTTAATGATTTGAAATCTTTGTACATGCCCTTAACGGTGATGTGAGTAGGGAGGCGACACACGTTGCTATTATTACTTTCTCCACAAAGTGATTCGTTCAACATGTAAGACTCGATATGAGACATGACTTTATAATCGTCAATCTTTTTAGCATTTAATGTTTTGCCTCGACCATCTGAAAACCAGAAGGTCGTCTGTTCTTGTGACACATTAATTTGTTTGAACGTGTTGAAAATTATTTTGTCGTTGCTCGGATGAAAGCCAAGGGTTGTGAGAAAAAACTGTTTGCAGACCGGATGTTGAAAGCCATCATTTGTTTTGAGAGTATAGATAAATGAATTCTTTCTTCTTTTACTGTCGTTTTGTTTCACTTTGGTCTTTTCAACACAGCTAGCGATGAAAGATCTTCGTTGCAACCAGGTCAACTCATTGAAGACTGACTTAATTTTTTCCCGTTCTTCGAGTGAAAAAACACTTTTGCATTTCTTCACACACAAGTCATTACAGGTCCATTTCACCTTTGACATTACAGCAGGTATAAATTGTTGTCGCGGTGAAGGGGAACTGAACAGGTCAGTTTGCTTACCACCACTATAATTATCAGTGATTTGTGTTTGAGGTAGCATAAATGTATCTTCTGTATTTTCGTCCTCAATTGATTGTGAAAGTGAATAACTGGGTTGTTCTAGTGAATGACCAGATCGTTCTTTCTGTGTGAATGATGATGTAGAAAGTGAATCATCATAATGTTCTACAAGTCCCTTCGGCACAGATCGTGGAGATGGAAGTGAATCGATAGAACGATCAATCATTTCTCCCAGGGTGAGTGTTGATTGTGACTGAGGTGAGTCTCCCTCACACTGTCCAATGGATTCTGTGTGAAAAGATGGCCGTGGCATGGACGGTGATGGTAGAGATGAAGACGATGGTGCAGGATTTTCATGGCTACGTGATGATTGAAAAGTCCTTTCAGATAATTTGTGCACGTTTGGTTTTTTGTTTTGTAATGCAGTCAAACTAATATTCAGTTGTTTAAAGATACTGAGAAATGAGGAATATGACACTTTCTCATTATTGTACAATGTCTTAAAATCTTTGAATATCTTCCATACCGTGAGGCCCTGGGAGGTGAATTGTCTCTTAGGGTCTTGCTCTGGGCTGTGGTCAAGCTGGCTTGGAAAGTATGATTTGATATGTGATGCAATTTTGGAATAGTCAATTCGTTTAGCATTCAAAGTTTTTCCACAACCATCTACAAACCAAGAAGGGGTGTCATTTTCTTCTGACTCACAATTTTTTTTTAATGTGTTGTAAATAATTGTGTCATTGCTCGGATGGAAACCTAGAGTTGTAAGAAAAAACTGTTTACAGACAGGAATTCGGGTTCCATTGGATGCTGTGAGAGTGTAAATATAAGAATTATTTTTTATTTTACTATCGTTGTGCTTTACCTTGACCTTCTGGACAGACTTTGCAATGAAAGCTCTTCGTTGCGCCCAATTCAAGGAATTGAATATCGATTTCACTGTTTCCCTTTCCGTAAGGGAAAAGCAACTTTTACATTTTTTAACACAAAAATCATTGCAAACCCACTCTATATGGGAAAATTCTGAGGTAGTTTCTGGCAGAGGCGGCAAAGAGTCCAAAAATTCTGTATTTCCGACACTACTTATTTCTTCAGACGATTGTAATGGTGCTGATGAATCAATATAAGATTGGCCGGAGAGTTCACCTGTGTGCTGTGATTGCAGCTGGAACGAAGATGATGCATCAGAATCCTTGTCATAACGTTGAAATTGAACCTGTTCTCCTGACGGCATAGAATCAAATAATGGTAGTGAGTATGTGATGACGTTCGTTGACGAGGACGGGAGGGTCGCATGGTCTTTAAATGTTAGAGTGCGACGTGAAACTTTGGCGACAGGATGATCATCGTATGTAGGTGACAGCGCATGCTTATTGTGTAAAGCCATGAGAGGAATACTCTTTGCTGAATTCTCTACGACATCGGGCTTTGTGTCATCGGTGGTTAAACGTTTATCAACAACGTTGGAGCGGTGTCTTGATGACGCATTGTCTCGTTTAAACAACAGCCCTATCTTAGAATGGGTTGGCTGAGATGACACAGATGAGACAGCCGCTGCGCCATTTTTCTTCGATGTACGGGGTTGAGAAGTTAGGGTCGGTAAATCATCGCCAATGAAGAATCCTGCACCTATTAAAACAGTATAGATGTTAGAGCAAAGATAATACATGTAAACACGATTTTCTTTAACTCAATTTAAACTGCGCTCATTTTAGCATGATTTCAAAATCTCATAGCACAAAAATCAATAAAGAAACCTGTGTGTGTGACTGAACAGTGATGTAAAAATTAGAATAAGACTTGTTGCAAACCTGACATGTTACAACTGGTTCCATTCATGTTGTACAATCCAATAACTTTGCAATATAGTCAACTCTTCCTATGTTGAATACTGCCATAATAATAATCAAGTTTGCACTAATCAACACACTTCTGTATAAAATACAGTTTGAACATTATGTCTTTGATACTCTTCAAACTCCACCTTTGCTTGCATCCAAAAGTGAGGACTCGACCACAGCCCTTGCCCCCCCCCCCCCCTTCCCCAATGCTCCAGCAATTCTCTACTCATGTTTAAAAACAAGCATAATATCCATACCTTTGTCAGAATGTCCACATTCATCCCCTGTGTCTTGATCCATCTCATCGTCAAATGTCTGTAGCCCAATTTCACTCACTTGACCACTTCTTTCCTGAATAAGGAGAGGTTTCCATTAGACAGTTCAGTCCAAACAGATGAATCACATCAACATATAATTAATGGCTACAGGCTGTTCTTTCCCTCTATAAAACCAAACTTTTAGTTCACCACTGAAGGCTCACCAGTCACTGCATGCTTTCTTTCTTTCTTACTCATTTACCTTTTGCACCTTTCCGTGTCAGGTTTATGTATTAACAAACTTCCTCCACTGATTTCTGTCACTAGTCTTTCTTTTTGCTTCGATTAGTTTACTACCTGTTTTAACTTCTTCCCTGATTCTGGTGCGTGCATGTGTCATGAAGTGGATTCCCCAGTAAACTCGGCAATGGTAATAAATTTCCTCCTCTTACCACAAATTCTTATCTCTCATCATGTTTGAGCTCTCATCATGTTTGCGTTTGCAAACCTCAAACATTTACAGGCAAGATTTGGAAGGGAGCAGGCACCATAGAATGAGCTAATTAGCTCAGTTGGTTAGAGCGTGGCCTCGGTCTCTGGCTAGGCGGTGTTGCCTTACGTCCCGGTGTGGGTTCGAATCCCACCGTCGTCTTTTCCACTTTTCTCTCTAAAGGCTATTTTTCTGTATTTTTCTGGCACTAATACATTTTCCATACCTTGATTGAACATTTACAGGATGTTTTTTTTCAAAGTAAATTCATTTTTAAAAAAATCATATAAACATTGTTTGTTCCAGGGTTTTTTAAAAGGATATTATAGCTTTGTATCATTAGAACATAATATAATATTATGTCTTATATACCCACATAATATCTTGTGTGGCTTTAGTGACTGAACATAGGGCTGGCTCAAACACTGCTTTGAAACTATTTATAAAAAATCATGTTACTTTTTAACATTTTAATGTATAATTAACATCAGCGCCCGCAACACGGCTCCAAACAAATCAAAGGTGAGGAGGTGACCACAAGAGCAACAGTAATTTGTTTTTTATTGACCTTATTTTATGACTAATACTGCTCAGTGTAATGCTCATGGCACCAATACGGCCCTTTTCATGCAGAAGGGTGAATAAGGAACAATATATTCGCCCTTCTTTGTGAAAACACAAAGGGCGCAGTGGGCTGATCACCAGCTTGTCTGAAATCCTTGGATCCATAGCTTTTCTAGCTCTATGGTTTGCCACAAGTGGCTGTTGTGCACCATTTGTGCCAGAACATGGAGCTGGCCCCGACACTGTATTACTGTATGGGGTTTGATTAAACAAACATGATTTTATTTAGTTAAATAAGTTTGGTCCTAAGTATGCACAGTATCGCATGGTTTCCAACAGGTTTTTGTCTACATTGAATCTATAAACAAGATCGACATGCATTGCTATCAATATTACTTTCATAACATTAACAGGTGAAGGAGATTTGAAAATGAAACTCTTGACTCGTTGCCTCGGCAATGAAGAGGCGAATCTACACAACATAACAACACAATAAATAGCTGCCCTTGTTTGCTTAATGTACGGATGCTTGTCTGTTTGCTTAATGTACGGATGCTTGTCTGTTTGCTTAATGTAAGGATGCTTGTCTGTTTGCTAGTGTATCTTGAACCAGGGACCTATCCATAACTTAAACTGGGACAGTTGTGGAAAGTAGTGTTTCTGTAAGAAGTAATAAAACTGTCAAAATAAAATTGTAATCTTAGAAAGGTTTAAAAATGAAGAGATACTAATCTTTCAAAAATTACTGAATGAAAAATCTGGGCATTTTAATGCTACTCTCAAAGGAAATAATGATTAATAAATCATATTATATCAAATACCTTACACCGAAAGGTACCAAAACGGTTATTGATCATTGATAAAGAAAGAAAGAAAGATTATATCAAATCTATAATTGGGAGGCAAACAAAAACTTACTTCATTCTAAGAAGGCTAACATTTAACTCCACTACCCAACAAGCCAGATCACTGTACATTTAAAACAAATTCAACTCAATTTTCTACTTGATCAAAATAAGAAATGTGACTCACCGTCTCCAATTTGATATTTTCTATTGTATCGATATCATCACAGCTGTGTTTACCATCACCTTTTGTGTCAGGCGAGTCACAGGACGCAAGGTACCCATTATCTTGTTCATATGTCATGTCTTGTAAATCACTGGATTCAGCACTTCTATCAGGATTCATTTCTAGGTGGCCTTCACTGTCTTCACTGTCAGTACCTTCAGACTTCAACGACTGAGATACGATGTGCTCTGAGTATTCATTTTCACCATGTTCAAATTGCAAGGGGGGAGAGTCATTGGACAGGCAATCTTCTTGCTCCTCTCCATCAGAATCCATTTCACTGGAGCCGTTCGTCATTGTATAGTCTTCATCCACTCTTTCTAACTTTATGTCAACATTTGAAGAGCTCTCGTATGGAAATCTGTCGGAATCAAAATTAATCTTCTTTCCATCACATTGTATTTCATCATCAGGGTTTTGCTTTGTCACATCATCACCTAAGGAATTTTCAAAAGGATGACTTTGGCTTTGAAGATGTTCATTATGATATACATTTTCTGAACGGTAGGTTTCATTCTCTAACAACACTAGTGGAACTGTTTGTTTGTCATTCTCCATTACCTTTCCAATATTTGCAGAACATCAAAGGAAATTTTGCTGAAAATAGAAACAAAAAAATCTTACAATTGGGATTTCTATATAAATGATATTCTAAAATTTCAAATCGTTCCAATTTGTTAACTCATTCAGTGCTACCGACAAGTAGGCCTATTTCTTATGTGACCTTATGTAAAAAGGGTAAGACTAACACTTTGAAGTTTATTCTAATTTCAAAGTGAACTTTATTAATCCATTTCAGGAGATTTGGCATTTTACAAAGGTGGACATATAATAATCAATCATAATCAGCATGCTATCCCTTCGACAACCAGCGCCCCAAACTTTGAGTTGTTCCATTCTCTGTCCAATGGTAAAAATAATATATTCGAAACCATTTATAAATAACAGGCCCTGAATAACAGGGATCCGGCAATAACATGACTTTTTCAAATTCCCATTTTTTCTTCCTCATCTAGTTAAATATATCAGTTATAACAGAGCCCTATGAGAACCGAACCTGTTATAACATGGTCAAGTAATAAAAAATAAGCTGTTCTTGAGCACTTTTGCCACATAGAGTGCAGTGTGCAGTGAAAGAAAACATAATCGCACAAAAGCAATGCTAGAGCAACCAGTGCAGGCCACATATAGTACCCTCTAAACCTTGTCAAAGTGTCATTTGTAGTTGCTTATGAATAGACTCACATTCAACCTTGTGATTCTTTCAATTTCATTGGCCAACCGACTATCCCAGCAACCTTCTTAGCAACAGTGAGCTATTTATAGACCCCAATCAATTTCTTTCAGCGGAAAATTTACAGACACAAAGCAATTTGTATTGACCTTACCCTCTTATCCCCAATTAGCGCGTTCAGCACTTGGTATGTTTTAACACAACGACAACATGCTAATGACACCTCTATTGCTATTGGCATGGTAACACTCGCTCGGCGTAATGAGAGGGCCATCGCCAATCATGTGTTCAGCAGTACCAGAAATCCTCTATAACGAGATACCACAATGCCTCTGGCGGCTACATCCACAACAATGCCTCACTGACTGCGTGCCAACTGTGCGCCCATGCCCTTTCGACTCGCTGTTTACTACTACTAGCTGAGCATGTTGTGAGAACTTTACAATTCATTCGAAGCGGTTGTTATCACTTTAAAAGAACATAAAATGGAAATTTGCATGTTTAAGAATAGTGTAGCTTGCCTACATAATCTTTTCGGCATATCGAAATAGTTAAGAAAAGGAAAGTAATGAAATGGGAACTTATCCCTGGACAGAAGCAATGTTTACGTGAGTGAAAGCAGGAAAAAATCAGTTGTGCTGAAGCTTTGACAGTTTTTTGGGGCTTTCCTCTTCTGTGTTTTATGTTGTTTTGCCTCCTCGTTTTTTAGTTTTAACTCATGATGAATTCGAATGGTAAAAAAACAGATTCACTGCAAGCCAGGCAGTTTAACATTCGCATTGTTTACTTCGTAGCCCTGATGAACATGGAAGTTCCAACATTATTCGAGTAAGAAAGTGACTTCAAACAGACCTACTGCTTCCACAAACACGAAACTCGGTTTGAAAAGTTGACAGCTCGAAAAGGTTTTTGCTTTGATCAGCTTGTTGTGTCTTGCTTGTGTGTCAGGCTCTTCCTCAAGCCTCAAGAATATTCTTGCATTCTTGACAGATGCCACTTTTAACTATTTTTTAAAGGATATATATATCTACAGATGTCACTAAAGGTATTTTCTAACTGAATTCTTCTTTCTTATCCAGTTCCCTTTTACCATTAATTAATCTGTGAATTCCACCGATCCCACAAGATTGATCAGTGTCTTTGGCTCCTGCGTGTCTGGATTCAATAGTGTAGTAGCTCTGCTTGTTTTCAGGGGAGAGGCAAGATTTAACTCTGCTGCTCTCACTGGCAAGGAGGATTTTGTTAAAATATACTGCTCTTCCCCAGTTACTATCTCTAACTAGCATCAGCAGGACATTGACTGTTTGTATCCAGCCTCTGCTGATGCACAGCAAAGTGTCATAGAAATAACAGCACAACGCCACCAAACTGTAAACAAAAACACAAAAAATGCTGTGAGCGTGTTAGCGTCACCGATTAACTTCAGTGTTGCACCACGCACAGACAAGATACAGCGATAATGTTAGCGCGGACGCGAAAGAGCCCAAACGAGGCATCTCGGTATTTGAGGATTTCTGGCAGTACTAGGGTTAACCCTAAAATCTAAACACACTCCAAGTGAAAAAACAGTAAAAACTAAGATCACTTTTTTATCAAATGTGTTCAGGGAGAGACAAGGCAAGGACAAAGGGCAAGGGACACTGCAAAGTAGGTCAAACCGCAACACTTTTTCAACATAGACTTCTAAACTGAGTACGGCAAAAAATAGATGAATAATTTTTCCTTTCTTCCTTTATCAGTTTGTGGTTTACCATTCGGTGGTAATTTATTTTCCATGAACTGAAATCAAGCCTTTTTGGCCACCGACCATATGATGATGATGGAGAAGAGTAAAAGGTCTTTGGTTTTCAAAGAGTCCAAATAAAAATCAAAGCAGTGAGTTCTGTAACTTGATTCTAGACTGAATAAACGAATATCTAGAAAAATTAAATTCAAACCTTTGATTAAAATTCTTCTTGCAGACAAAATATCATGAATTTTCAGTACAATAATGTAAAGTGTTTATGAACTTGTGCAGGATCACTTTCCGCAAAAATGATCAAAGCGTAGGAAATGTCAAGTTGCAGTCCCGAGCATTAAAAAAATTATAATATGTTATCAGCGGAATAATAGCCTAACCGCACTTCAAAAATTCGGATTTTTCATATTCATGATTAATATTGTTGATTCCATTATTCTCAGTTTGTTGGTTGTTGTTTTGTTTTGGATTTTTAGGGGGGGGTCTTCTAATACCACATTAGTGTCACGATTACCACCACTCCCACTGTTGGGCTTCGTTCGTTTATCATTCATCAAATCACGTTATGGTGGCAGCGAGGGAAAAACAATTTTATGATTGCGCAATACAATTAAACAATTAAAAAATACATTATAATGGCGATACAATATATTATCAATATATCGTCTAAATAAATATAAATTACAATATACTCACCACGGCCATATTGCAGGCTCGAACCAAATCCCTTTGACCATTCTCCAATGGGATAAACAAAAGAACCAAGCTGCTTTCGGTGAAGGGAAGGAGCTTTAAACTTCTTTCTTCATTCTAAACAAGATCTCCCTGGAAAAGCAGTAGCAATACAAGTCTTGTATCCTCTGGACCACGAAGAAGACATTTATTCAATGCGACTCCCCATTAATAACAATAATGAAAATAATTATGATAATAATAATAATAATAATGATAATGGTAGTATCTGATAACAATAATAGTAATGATAATAATAATAATAATAATAGTAATAACAATAATAATAATAATAACAATAATAATCTTTCTTCTTTCTTTTTCAATAACCTTTTAGTACCTTTCGGTGTTAGGTTTATGCATGGTACACAAACTTTCGCCATTGGCCCCTATTCAGTGACACCCTTTTTGCCCCTACAAGCTTATATCCTCTCTTTTTTATTATTTCTGAAACTACATCCTGCCACATTTTCTTTGGTCTACCTGTAGGTAGTTTTTCTTTCTGTTTATATTCTAGTCTTTGTTTGGGAATTCTGTTCTCTTTCATTCTATGTATGTGTCCAAACCATCTTAATTGATTTTTATCTATTTTCATTTCCAGACTTTCAGTTTTTAATTCTTCCCTAATCTTAGTATTTCTAATTGTATCTCTCTTTGTTTTGTCTATTGATCTTCTCAGAAATTCATTTCTGTTCAAGTTCAACTAATTAATGTACAATAGGCCTTGTAAATATGCCCAACACTGCAAATCCAAATTACATAATATCATTACATCACAGCATCACAGTAAATAAACAAGTAGACGAACGAATGACACTCTCGTTGTCAAAGTTACAAGACATTTAGAGCTCGCTCAAACTGTTCAATGGTTTGACTATTTACAACATTTTGAGTCAAATAGTTCCATTCGGTGATAGTGCGGGGGAAGAAACTGTATTTATACTTGTTTGTCCTTGCAAATGGTTGTGATATTTTTGAGGAGTGTTGCCTGCAATTTGTTTTTATCTCTACTGTCTAGCGTCCATGATTCACTTCCATATATCAAAGTCGGGCAATAAATTGACATTTTTGTTCTCGTTGTTAGTTCTTTCTTACAAATAAAAGAATTTCCAAGTTGGCTATATACCTTTGTTACTTTGCTGATTCTCTGACATACTTCGTCTTTCAGACTACCATTTGACTTGATCATTACTCATATGTATTTATAGCTATCAACCTGTTCCATTACCTCTCCTTCAAGTTTAATTTCATGTTTATTTGGTTCTCTACTAGTTTCCACATTCCTACTTTTAAGGGCCTCATACCCCTGCATTGCTTTGATATTGAGCCCATTAGTATTATAAACGACAATGGACTAAGAATGCAACCATATCTGTTTTGAACTCATTTGTTGTTTTACCTGCAATCTGGACAGTACTTTTAGGATTAACATAAAAAAATGATTTTATTTCTTCTACCAAATTGTTACTAACATCATGTTCTTTGAGGGCTTTCTATAACTCTTTCCTTTTCACAGAATCAAATAATAATAATAATAATAATAATAATAATAATGATAATTTCAAAACCGGGGAACACGTCAAAAATTAAAATACGAGACAATCGCCACCATTGCCATCGATAATACTGTCAAACGTTCGAATTAAGGTGTTGGGTTTTTGGGGGGGACAGACCTTTAGTGAGCTCTTTTCTTTGAAATGACACTTATTATGTTGTGCTTTTGTGTTGGCAAGCCTATAGAGAATTATGTTGGGTTTTTTTTAAGTGTGGACAGACCTTGAGAGGGCTCTTACTTTGTTAATTGAGTCTTTGGGTGTTGTGTTTTGGTGTGCACATTGTGGGCATGGAGATGATCTTTAGTATGGGGTGATTTTTTTTTGGTGACTATGCGTTAAGGGCACGGTGGTTTGGTGTAGACAGACCTTTAAATTGGTCTTTTTGTGTGAATTGTCAATTTGAGTGTTGTGATTTTGGTGTGCGCAAATCTTTAGAGTACTTTTTTGGTGCTACATTAGGTGGATTAACCATTAAACAAAATAAGCACCTGCTCAAGGCATCACGGGAAGGGGGCACCATATAAATTTCCCATAGCTGAATTTACCATGGGCCATGGACTAATGGTACAATAAGTGCTGAACCAGGATCCGCAAAAAGAAAAAAAATACTCAAGCAGCCGGTAGAACATTCTTCCACACTCTTCCATAAACCCTGTCACACTTTCACGCAACCTGTCACACTTCCATGCACCCTTCATACTTCCACGCACCCAGTCACACTTCTATGCACCCCTCACACTTTCACACACAATGTAACACTTCCATACACCCTGTCACACTTTCATGCACCCTGTCATACTTCCATACACCCTTCACACTTCACGCACCCTGTCACACTTGCATGCACCCTTCATACTTTCACGCACCCTGTCACACTGTCATGCACCCTTCACACTTTCACGCACCCTGTCACACTTCCATACATATTTCACACTTCCATACACCCTGTAACACTTTCATGCACCATGTCATACTTCCATACGCCCGTCACACTTCACGCACCCTGTCACACTTCCATGCACCCTTCACACTTCCATACACCCTGTCAA
>JARBEQ010123849.1:0-13616 GCA_030265355.1 Tritonia tetraquetra | reverse complement strand
GTATTATACCATACCTAGAGTAAATTATGTACCCCTTTATTAAGGCCTGTTGGTGAGTGCGGCCGATGAGCGATTTTTGTTTCATAACACATCCCGAGCGTTGCAGTCATGTCCCAACACGCCAGTAACAACCAAACATAACCCACATTCTATAGTTTTGACTCAACACCCTTCTATAAAACCCATCCCTTTTCTCTCATTTCAGCCATGGCAAGAGGCGCCGGTGGTCGAACGGATAGCACGCTGAAGCCAAGCAACATTGACCACTCGGGCGCTGTGTCCTTGGGTAAGGCACCTCTGCTTATCTCAGGTCTAAATGAGTACCCGGCCGAGGACAGCGAAAAATCTTGCCAGAATGCTTGTGCTGAAGCGTATAACAGGCAACTGGCACTGTATACTCATGAAGTTGAGAAGGATACAGGAGTGCTATGGCCTGCCGCGGGATAAACTATACACTGAAAAGCACATAGAGCATGATGAACTTCGTGGATAAAAATCTCAAAATCGATCAAATTTAATCTTCAATCAATTTTTTGTCTCTTATCTTCGATTGGCCAAGTGCGACTAATACGGCAGTCTGTTGGAAGCGGTGACAAAGATCTATCAAAAGATATCACATGAAAAATACTTACACTTATTTACTGACAAGAGAAACGAAAACACTGATACAAATCAACTCCTTTCTTTTGGAATAAAAGATAGTCAAAACCCCGCTGAGAAATTCACAAACATTCCAACACTGCATCATTTACTATGTGTGCTAAACCCCCCTTACCTCTCTTTCTATCACATTCTTTCCTTGCATCCATCTTGCTTTGTTGATCCACGATTTTTTTAAAAGCAATCATCATAATTATTCTTATTCACCAAAGCATAACAACGTGATATGAACAAGTCGGTTTCTATTATACCTTAGCATATAACAATGCTATAATATGAACAAGTGCTTTTTGCTATTACTTAGCATACATGACCTAGGTGATGGGTCCATTCACGCTCCACAGCACACACAGTTTTCTTCACACGCTGATTTCTTTACACACTTCATATTTTGGATGTTTGGAAATCCATCTTAATTGTTGTGGTGGTTTTAGCTTGCAAACACTCGCAAAATACACACACACACACACACACACACACACACACACAAACACACACATCGATACATTATACATACATACATTCATGCAATTTGTCCATCGAGTTCGATGACAGATATCTGTCGGCGCGCAGATGGCTGTATAGTCCGATCTTTGCACGGGAGGTACGTTGGCAGTGGGGGCAGGCGAAGGTGGGAGCATCATTGGGAAGACTGTTTGCTCGTGATATTCTGGCCTGTCTCTTCTCTTTTGAACAGCTGCTGCAGTGCTGTTGGATTCACACAGCTCAAGCACCGCTGTATCCGGAATCTTATCCTGCCACATGATGATTAACAGCTTTCTGAGACAAGTTGTGTGGAAGTGGTTCAGCTTCTTAGCATGGCGTTGGTACACTGTCCACGTTTCGCAAGTGTACAGTGGTGTAGTGGAGAACTACAGCCCAGTATACATTCAGCTTGCTTCTGTTCCATACGTTGCTGCCGAAGGTTGCATTGGTTCTCGCAATCCTGCCATTCCCTTCGTCGTCGATGGTAACAATTCAAGACAGTGTACTGCCGAGGCATATGGACCGGTCTACCTCGCTGAGTCGCTGACCATTGGCCATGATATTGGGTTCGACGTAGGGTCTCCATGGGACTGGTTGATGCAGAGCTTCAGTTTTCTTTGTGCTGATGGTTGGGTCGTGTTGACGCTGAGTTGAATATCAGCTTCCGATCCAGCGTTTAGGGCACAAGCATCAGCAAACAGAAAGCCTCATAATATGATCTCTGTCTTGACCTTGGTTTTTGCTAGACGCCTCCTGAGGTTGAACAGCTTGCCACCTGTGCGGTAATTGAAGTTGATTCCAACGTCATCTCTGAAGGCATCAGTGGGCTGAACAGTGTCGGAGCCAAGACGCATCTTTGTTTGACACCGTTTGAAACTGAAAACGAGGCAGATTTCTCATCATTTTCCTGGACTCACTGTATACAATCGTGGAAGTGGCTAGTCAGGGAAATGAATTTCCGAGGGCATCCATACTTGGCCATTATCACCCACAGGCCTTCTCTACTCACAGTGTCGAAGGTTTTGGTGAGGTCGACATAGATAGAGAACAGATCGGCATTTTAATCCTGGCATCTCTCTTGCAGCAAACACCTTGTTGATGGTTCTGCACTCTTTTCGGAATCCGCACAGGCTTTCAGGCAAACGTCGTTAGTCAAGGTGGAGAGAAAGGAGATACCTCGGCGGTTATCGCAGACTTGTCGATTTCCCCTCCGCTTGTAAAGGTGAATGATGGAGGCATCTTTGAAGTCCTCGGGGATCGTCTCTTCCCTCCGTATGAGTGAGAATAGCCGATGGAGCTTCTCAGTCAGGGCAGAGCCACCGTCCATGTAGACCTGTGCTGGAACCGAGTAAAACGGTTTGTTGATTGGCACTTGAGGAAGACGGTCTATGGCTTCATCATTTATGGTAGGATGTCGGTTTAGGACGCTGTCAACGTGTTCAGCCCAGCGTTCGAGGATCAGCGTTCGACACATACATACAACCATCCATCCATAATACCCATACATACATACACTACAGATCGTCCTCTAAGAACCAGTTTCGTGTAAGTGGCTTTTTCAGGACTTCACAGAAGAGACAAATAACTGATTTCTTCGGGGTGGGGGGGGGTGTTTGTTTTTTTTGGGGGGCCCCCCCCCCCCCCCCCCTACTTAATGAAGTTGCATACGCTACTACTTATAATACTAACCTTCCTCAGACCCAATTCTAGACAATGAAACTATCATTATACTATTGACAGCCACTTTCACACTGGCGTCCTCGTGCCGTGCTGTATCTTTTCTAACGAACATTATTATCAATGGACGTGAATTCATTGATGCGTTGGGAGCGTCAGTGGCCGAGTGGTTACGTTACTCGCTTCTGGATGCGGAGGTTCGGGGTTTGAATCCTACGACTTGTGCGGTATTTCATTTTAGACCTTTCAGAATTCTAATGGGTGCCTTGGAGATTCACGTGGAATCTTCTCTTCAAGTTCTGTTGAACCGCCTTTGATATTTTGATATGACCTTTCTGTCTTTTAATGCTGTTGGCACGATGTCGCTATCCACACTGGTGCCCAGAAACGTCATTTCTTCCCGTTGCTGTTGTTACATCGCCCATCTATCCCACAATGCCCTGCTGCCGATGTTTACGTGGTCTTTCTTTCCCCCTCCTCCCCCTTCAAGGCAAATCTTGTCACTTAATGTGAACGAAATACGCGAGCTTTTGTCTTTTGATAATAAAATCCGTACGACATGGTTCACTTGTTCATCTATTGGCGACGCCTTTATTGCATGGCAAATGAGTTATTTTTCTTTTCGTCACCATACCAAAAGTTCATTTATCCCAAAACGCTTTGGTCGGTTCGTCTAAATAATATGTTAACATAAAAATTGATGTATAAAAATAGCGGTCAATATTAAACATTATAACCTTTAAAACTAAGCTCCTATTATCTATAATGTGCAGGTCTGCTAATGCTAACCAAAGTAAAAACAGGACAAGAATACACAAAAAAAATGACAATGATAGAGAGAAAGAAAAATATAACCCCCCCTCCACAGGAGTATTCACTAAAAACATCGCAAACAGCCATTGACAAGTTTTATATTGACAAACAAACAGGACAGTCTCTTGAAAACATGAACTGTCTGTATGTACATCACAAAGAAAGCGGTCAGAGCTATAAAGCAATCATGCACCGATCAAAATATAAAAACGCCCCCCCCCAAAAAAAAAACAAAACAACCCAACCCAAAACAACCCCAACACAAACAAAAAAGATATGTGACAAATCACTAGACTACTCCCGATGTAAATGTAAAGTGTGATACACAAAAAGACAAGTACTGGAAGGCCCAGAACAGAACAAGATGGAGAAATACAGTGGTCGTTGGTGGCCTATGCACCTCGTGGAGGGGACGGCAGAACTTATTTCTTTCTTATCCAGTTCCATTTTAGGGCAAGCACTATGAGGCTGGATTTCTTTGGATCAAGATATCAAGCCAAGCAGGTGATCAAACCACTGTAACCTTTGTAGTAGGAACAAATTTCGCCCGGACAGCGGCCGTGCGGCCTACTCTTATCGATTTTCAACAGCCAAGGGTTCTTTAACGTGCGCAATATGCACACGGGACCTCCGAGTTTATCGTCGGTCTCCGATAGGACTAGATTCGTTGATCCCACCTACCTGAATAGGATCAGGGAAGTGGCATATAGGTTTTCACCAAATTTCAAGGAGAAAAATACCCGTCGCTGCCGGGAATTGAACCCAGTACCTTTCGCTTCAGAGGCGAGAACCGTACCTCTGCCCTACTAGGACACCGGACAGCATAAGTAACAAATTTGATTGCATATCTTGCGGCTCAGAAAAGGTGCAACCGGAACTCAAAATCTAGCGGCTGGTAGGACAGCATTCTAGGACTTTTCCATAGATCCCTGCACATAATAATATTAAATACCCTAGGCGTTATACAACCTCTTACCTTCTGCAACCTGAGCACCCTGATGTTGCTGTCCACCCTGTCTTGCACACTAGAGCTGGGGCTGGAGCCGCTGAGGGCCGACTCACGTGACTCCCATCGACCAATGGATGGTGGGGATGGTGGGGAATCGGACGAAGGTGGAGCTACCGGCGGGACAGACTGCTTCTGTCAATCAAAGCGTGGAGACATTGAGTGAGATGTAAATCTATCCCCCCCCTCTCTCTCTTATACATATAATAGTTCTTTCTTCTTTCTTATCCAATTCCCTTTTACCATTACAGTGTAGGGCCAGAGCACTATGAGGCTGGATTTCTCTGGATCAAGATATTAAGCCAAACAGGTGATCAACCCACTGTGGCATATACTAGTGAAATATATAAATGAAATATACAAGGAAAAGCCAAACGGGCGAATGATAAAATGATAAAAAAAAATATTCTAAGTTAGCACAAGCTCTTTCGATTTTCTCTTCATCTGCTGTTAACTAGTGATGATGTATGAACCGCACAGTGTCTAGTGAGCCATATGCTATTATTATTGTCTGACAATCAAGTATTCACACCTCTCTTTATCTTCGTTCACACCTATACACTAGCACGGCCCTCCCGGCCGCGTAATGAGTGTGTGTTAAGAAATAGAGCTGGATGACACACCACGCAGCCACGCCATTGGATCATGTCCTGGAAAAATCTGTGTTCCATGTCTTTAGTTAATAAATAATGGTTGTTTGTTAAACAGTCGAGGGAGGCTTATACCCGAAACATCCTGTGTCCCTGCATCCTGTTCTTCTTGGGGAGTTGTCCCATTTCCATTTGCCTTATGGTCCATAATATCTTCCCACAGTCCCCGTTTTACTGTGACACTCTTTAGATTAGAAGCTTATACTTTCCAAACTCTCAGTTCAAAATTGGTACCCATTGCTGCTACGCCAGGATCAGAATTGATATGCCAGGGTAAGAAGTGGTACCCTTTGCTATGCTAGGGTCAGAATTGGTACCAATTGCTATGCCAGGGTAAAAAGTGGTACCCATTGCTCTGCTAGGGTCAGAATTGGTACCCATTGCTATGTCAGGGTAAAAAGTGGTACCCATTGCTCTGCTAGGGTCAGAATTGGTACCCATTGCTATAACAGTGTCAAAATTGGTACCCAATGCTGCTGCAAGGTCAGAATTGGTACCCATTGTTGCTACGCCAGGATCGAATAATGAGGTAATCAAAATGAAGTTAAGTAAACCTATGACCTTCAACATGGAAGTTAGCTATCTTAACCGCTTGGCCACTTCGCCTCTATATTTCTTACAATCTATAGTGGAGACGCTATAGCGTGGTGGTAACAACGATTGTGAATAATAAGATAAAGGACTCAAAACATTTGTTATTGAAGTCAGCAGGAGAGTGGTGCCCCTTTGTTTGCTCCTGTCTGATTCAAGATACTTTGCTACCGCCTTCCATTGAAATTGGAAACTTCCGAAACTGTCGTGAGTAGAGAATTCAAGCACCTTTTAGTGGCAAAATCACACCAATCCAAGGGAAATTAACTCTAAATTGTCCTCGCTCATTATCTAGTGAGAAACGCTCAGCTGTTTATCTTATGTATTGATCATCTTTGGCAGCAATGCTTGCCTTGTGCGAGGAAGGTCGTGGGCTCAAACTCGGCTGCAAAATAGGGTGATTCCTTATGGAATTAAGTTCAAGCCTACCAGAGATGGACTACTATTACATACTGGAGGTTCTGCCTTTCAAATGACCAATAATGAGTTATTAAGGGCGTAAAACGAACAACCTTCAAACTTAAAACTTTCTTCCTTATCCAGTTCCCTTTTACCATTACCATGTAGGGCCAGCACTATGAGGCTGGATTTCTTTGGATCAAGATATTAAGCCAAGCAGATGATCAACCCACAAACCTTTAAACAATACATAGTAAAATACTCACATCAAACTGGCTAGATCCACCATAACGCAGGGGTTTAATGGCCATATGATCCAAATAGTCATCTCGTCTATAAGAAAAAAAGGGTTAATAATCAATAATTTTAAAAATGGTTGAATCAAAATCATTAAAAAAAAAAGGCATACAACACAAGCAGAGGGAGAGGAAAAAGTCTTTACTGATCAAAACCCAATTATCTCCCTTCCCCCTCAAAACAACCCCCAAAAAACAAAACAGCCAAAAAACACCAACAAAAAATAAGTAAAAATAGAAATACACACATAACATCAAGAAAGAGTACTTCGGGGTTTGCCAAACTAAAACAATAAACAATTTAGTAATCATTTTCAAGTAATCACCAAGTCTCCTTAGGATTTTGATACAAAATGTTACCCATTGTTACCTATTATCTGATTTAAAAGGGAATCTAAAAAAACCGATTGTGTGAGAAAAAAACATTAATCATTCCTTTGTTGGGTTTATTTCAGGTATGGTAGCGCTGCTTTATTTCAGGTGTGCTACCAACCACTGCATTATTTCAAGTGTGGTAACACTGCTTTATTTCAGGTGTGGTAACACTGCTTTACTTCAGGTGCCGTGTGTGGTGATGCTGCTTTATTTCAGATGTGATAATGGTGCTTACCTGTGAGTAACCAGTTTGACAACAGGTGTGGTGACACCTTTGATTGTGGCAGAAGCATTCAGGTGACTCAATCCTTGTAGATTGATTCCATTCACCTGTAAGTGGAGAGAGGTTAAACCATAAGAAAAATATTTCAGGGATAGAAATTGACTCGATACATTTCTTTCCTTATCATTTCCTGGTTTACCGTTTGGTGTCAGGTTTTTGTTTCATTGATTCGGTTTTTATTCCACGAGTGGGGGATACGTCCACTGCATCCTATGTAGACGGTGGGGCTGCCACCTTAAGGCCTCCCACCAGGCCTTTGCCCACATTTGTCCCTGCCCGGAGCCTAGAGGAGCCTAGATCCAGCTAGCATAACTCTCAGGGTCAATGGAGCGCGCACCGCACAAGTAACCCCACCGGGTCAAGGTTTGGACAAAGGGGGACGACTTGATATATTATTATATTATGTTAAAAATATAAAAGACTTTATTGTACAGTACAAAAGGTGACATCTCCTGTTGAAACGTCAGTTGACAAAATAGCCATTGACGATTCATTACAATCTATTAAGACAGGGACCAAAGAAAAATCCTTTTCAGCAAGGATTCAAAACCAAACCACACCATCAAGAAGGAAGTAAGCTAGGTCTACATACCCACGACTACCACTACCACTACTGCCACCACAACTACTACTATCACTACCACCACCATTACGACTGCCACTTTCTAGCGGTGCAGGTTTTAGTCCTATCAGAGATGGACAGGACTATACACAGGTCCTGCTGCCTCAGGGTCAAAAGAGGTGTAAAACTGAAGACTTAAAACTTTTACAGACTCCCAGGGATGGAGACTAATTACATTAAAAAAATCAGCAAGCTATAGAATAATGAAAAAAGTATTTATATAGCGCATAACCACAAAGTTCAACATACTCTATGCGCTTTACATTGTATTGTCCCCCCCCCCCCCCTCCCTCCCCCGGGGCAGGTTATAACACTCCTGCATCGTTCTCAACTCCATGAGGAGTATACAGTGTGAGTTGCCTGTTAGGTGCTTCAGCATTAGCATTCTTGACAATATTGTTCGCTGCCCTTGGCTGGGTACTCATTTCCACCTGAGACGAGTGACGTAAGCAGAGTTAAGTGCCTTACCCAAGGGCACAGCGCCTGAGTGGTCACCCGTCCAGACACTGATCACGATTAATGTAGCTTGACCATGCTGACTGGTCAGCATGCTATCCATTTGACCACTGGCGCCTACAGTAGAAATCCGCTGTTGAAAACCCCAGCAAATGCGGAGAAACCTGCAAAATCCTATCCCCGGGCTTGGTTTCTTTTCCCTACCTCCAAAAGCTCATCTCCCACACTGATCCTTCCATCCCTTGCTGCTGGACTCTCGGGCTGAATGCCAGCCACAAACACACTCATCTTGCTGCGGTCCTTGTTGCCGGCGAGACCAAGACCCATTCCAGCATTCCCACGGTCCAGATCCACCAGCTGAATGAGGCCTGGCAGGTCGTTGTATTTCTTTTGGATGCGTTCTGAGAGATTACGACAGTTACGTGGAAATAGACAAATGAAAATTTGTTTTAGAAGTTTACATCATATTATCAACTTTTCATTATTAGTTTTATAAATATATCACAGTCACGATCCCTAAATTTCATATTCGTTTCCGTCCTACTTGTCGAAATTAACTGAGGAATCGCCTCACTTTTTTAATGTCCATACAATTTACCAATTAGTTCTAAAAATTGTTGTTGTTAAACAAGCAAACAAACAAAACAGCAACAATTTTAAGACTCCCCAATACACAGTTTTGTCTCGCTTGGCGACAGGTCTTAATTGAATTGTTGGAAATTTCTCTACCCATTTTCGTGTTATGTGTTCTGTGTTTTTTGTCTGTTAGCTGAAAGAAGGGCGTTGTGGCCCGAAACATTCTAGACGTCCCTGTGCTTTGTCCCTTTTGGAAGTTTATACATTTCCTTTCCCCTCTTGTTCATTTATTTTAACTTCCAGCAGCCCCTATTTCATAATACACTTGATTGAATGGACTATTGAGAAAACATGAACCATTTACACATTTTCATATTGATGAAGTCAAGAGTAGGCCTATATCCATTATAAATTGAACAGGTCAAAGATACTGCACACAATGTGCATTACACAAGTCATGCTTTCAGCAAGTCCAATTTTTTTTTCTATCAAAGGGATATAACTCAGTTTAACATTCCTCACAGAAAAAAGGAAATAATTTTGAAAAAAGTCAGCTGTCAAATTGATATATCATAATGCATTTTACAGGCTTTTTGGGTAAGAATAGCAATATGAAAGAGAACGTTATAGACCATACAGAGCATTAAGGCCTGTTCATATTCACATTGGTTTTGAGACTCAAAACTACAATAATATAGAAACCTACTTGCACAGGATACACTAACAAATATACATGACTAACAAAGACAATTGAATAAATAAAGCATACGCAGAGCTATCCACTTAATTAAGTACTTTAAAAGATCCAAAGAGTTTCTGGCTCTGTGTTCAGTCGTGTTTGCTGGTCGGGGTGCCTGCATTTATGGCAGGTACCTTGTGCGCCTTCATGGCTGAACATAGGGCTGGCCCCGACACTGCTCTGCTGTATTAATGGGGCTCCATCAAACAAATATAAACAATATACCCCCCCAAGAAGAAAAACCAACCCCAAATAACAAACAAACAACAACATAACAAAACATCCACCTCCCCCAAAAAACCATGGCACTATGTCAATGTTTATATTGAACGAAATGGATTGATGTTTGATGTATGGAACGCAGCGATAAGTTTGTCTCAGAAAAAAACAAAAACCCAACAAACAAACCAAAACAAACAACAAACAAAACAAAAAACCCCCCAACAAAACAAAACATGGTTTCTACTTCATTTTCATATAGAGAAGCATTTAGCTTTCTTTTTTTTCGTCCCCTTTACCCAGCCAACCAGATTAATATAATTTCTCAATAAATTAAGAAAGCTTACATAGTATAATAGTCAACACATTTTTTTTCTCCAAAATATCAAGTCAGTTTGTTCGATTAAAATTCCTAGACATAAACTCACTAAGGACATCTATGAATCATAGACAACTAAAAACAGTAGTTTTAGAATTCCAAAACAAATTTCAGAAAGTAAGAATAACTAGTGAAAAATAAACAATGAAAACAGAATTAACATAATCAATTAGTAGTAAAAAATGTTAAAGAGATAATTAAACTCACTGTTCGTATAACCAAACTCATCCTCCTCTTCGCTATCCTCAAAGGATTCTCCTTTCTGATCAAAACTCTGGAATGAAAAAAAAAGGTTGAAAATGGTAAGCTGTGTTTTGATCAAAAGGTTCAAACTACAATATGCGTTATTTTCTTATGGTTGAGATATAACAATTTTAAAAAACAAAAAATATCGATTATTTTGAAAAGTAGTGGAAAAAGATGAGGTGAGGTGGAGCAGTGGTCTCCCCACTTGGTATGGACGCTGGATTAAACCAACGTGTTTTCCCGACTCACAGTAGAAATTCCCATGTCCAGGCTTGCCAACCCTAACCAAAGTTAAAACAGTATAAGACTACAGAAAAACAGGACAATAATATAGAGAAAGAGGTAAAATATTGTGAAAAAACTCAAGATTATTTTTTTTTAAATATAAAAATCCCAGATCCAGAGAAATCCAGCCTCACAGTGCTGGTCCTACACTGTAATGGTAAAAGGGAACTGGATAAGAAAGAAGAACTATTCTACTTTTGAAAACAAAAAATAGGACAGTCACTTTAAAAAACAGGACTTGGCAGGTGTGGATGTCCGGCCATCATTCCTACCTGTTGAGGAGTGCTGCCGGGGGAGGAAGAGGTCACTGAATTCTGAGCTGCCACACCCTTGTGACTTTCCTCAAAGGACTGGACTGGACGCAGCTGGGAGGAGTCCAGGTCTCCTGGCTGGAATTTAGAGATATATACGGATAGACAGATGATGCAATAAAATGGTGATGATACAAATAATAAGGAAGAAGAGTTGTTTTCACTGTTTTGTAAAAATGTTTCTATAATACTGGAAGATAAAAAATGACCGTGTGTGCCATTTTTCATTGCACCATAGCTCTTTCACTTTTAACCCCTTCCCTGCTTCACCTGATGCCAAATCAGACGTATAAAAACTCTTAACTGCCGTGTGCCTGAACCTGAATTGGGCCTATGGCATTGGCGCTTTTCTCACAGTGAAAGGGGTGTAATTAATAGAATATTCTTTCTTTTTATTACCATAGTAACATCCCTTGACCGTTTTTAGGTCAACTTTGTTACGAATTTGATCTTGTCTATTTTTATTGAATTTTGTTGTCTTGTTTTCACTCTTCATGAACATTTTTTAAGAAGTGTGTCATTCGCCCAGACAAGGCTGATCATTTAACCAGGGAGTGGACACATTCAAATGTGGACGCGTAAAGGCTCCACGAGTAAAGTCTTTCTCTCGGAGGATTACAAATTGTTAAAAAAACCTTTTAAAATAACTTACAGGGTTAGAAAATGAAAGACTTTGTACAACAAAAGTAATAGGACTGGAGGAATTGCGAATGATATCCACGGCCTCGTCATGGGTGGCGTTGCGGACATCCAATCCATTCACCTGTGAGGGCAAACACAATAATAATAATAATAATAATAATTTAAATAATAATAATAATAATAATAATAAAAAAAAAAAAAATAATAATATTAATAATATAATCTTTTATGAAACATTTGAAAGGAATTGTTTTGTGTTTTTTTAGGGCTCTATCGACACAGGTAGGTCATATTAGCATCCGCCACACGGCTCCAAACAAATCAAAGGTAACTAGATGCCACCCATAGACCACTAGGAAAGACGTGCAGTCCATGGGTGGCATCTATGTACCTTTGTACTCGCATCAGTACCATGAGGCTATGCTGGAGGCAGCACCATGCTCAGCCAAAAATGACACACAATGTGCTGCGTGTAGATGTCATCACAATTACCTAAATTTGAATACAAATGTCCAGACACTCACAGTGCCTATAACACGACCAAAGACATGTCTTAAGACTTTTCGAGAGTACAATGGCAAAGTTGAAAATGTTTACATAATTGATGATAATGGCCCAGGGGATGGGGGAGAGGGTGTTCTGATAGACATACATTAAAACTCTTTCTTTCTTATCCAATTCCCTTTAACCATTACAGTGTAGGGCCAGCACCACGAAGCTGGATTTCTGTGGATCAAGATATTAAGCCAAGCAGGTGATTAACCCACTGTGAACATTAAAACTCATCATCTATGAATAGTCGGCAACTTCTTACCTCTAGAATTCGATCTCCTTTCTTCAGAGTTCCATTGCGACCAGCAGGACTGTCACCCAGTACATGTTTGATGAAAATACCTGCATTGCTGTGTTCTTGGGACACATTGAACATGTCCACTCGGCCTCCTTTAAAAAAAAAACAAGATTTTAAAATTCATACAATGAAAATAATCAAGGAAATCACTTGTCATTAAAATATCAACACAGTGGGCTGATCACCTGCTTGTCAAAAATTCTTTGCTACACAGAATTTCCGGTTCAGTCGTGTTTGGTGGTCGGGATGCTTGCATTTATGGCAGGTAGCTTGTGTGCCTTTTGTGGCTGCGGCATCAATGGGGTTCTTGTTTGTTTGTTTTTTGGTGTTTTAGGGCGCTATCGACACGACACAGAAAGGTCATTTCAGCGCCCGCTACACGGCTGTTTCCCAAACAAGCAAGAGTCAGATGCCCAGTCGTATGGTTAAAAAATCATTTCAATACCTTTGTACAAATGTTAAAAATTTATATTTACATTGTTTTCGTGTTCAATCAAACAAGCAAACAATTAAAATGTCAAGATATAATAATACTGCAACTCACAACAGTGCCCTAAAATAGATTGACATTCATCCAACAGACTAAATACACCTAACCACAAAGCAAGAAACACAACAAGCATTGAAACACCACGCCCAGGACAGACCAAGATGGAGATAGCTGATCAAACAGATCCTCCCCTCAGTATATGTCTGGACGCCTTTACAGCACACCCAGTTTAGGGCAAGCGTCTCCATGACTGTCAAGCCAGATACTACTACATTCAGTCACACGGGTGACACACTAGTGTCACGCGAATGAAATCAATCACTGCACCTAATAGAACACGCCACACTAGTAGTAGTGGTTCACTGCATGTTGCACAAATTCATGACTCCATACATTAGGCGGTCGTCTGTACCACAGTGTGTCACCTACGTCACTCCTTTGTGTTACTATAACACACAGGTGGAAGTAGTCTTGATTGGAAACTCAATACAAGCCAGGGATCAAATCACTAATTGCATCAACACATTCCTATCTTAAAATCTTCATACACCTAACCATGCTGGGG
>JARBEQ010123738.1:0-13616 GCA_030265355.1 Tritonia tetraquetra | reverse complement strand
TGTGCCTTTCATGGCTGAACATAGGGCTGGCCCCAACACTACTCTGTGGTATCAATGAGGCTTGATCAAACAAACAAGTGTTTTTTTACCCATATGCCCCCATGTTTCCGTCGTAGGCTCTTTCAATTTCAACATGTAATTTTTTCTGGCATTCTAATATGTAGCATAAGAAAAAATGAAAAACCATGCATTTTAAAATTTTTGTCCTGTGTAAAAAACACCTGAAAGTGGCTAAGCAAAACGAAGTTCACAGGGATACAAAAAGAAATCATATAGATAAAATGATAATTGATAAAAAATGAAAAAACAATAGCATACACAGGTAGAAAAATGAATGGATGAAGCATAGGTGGAGTTTCAAGTGAGTATATCTTCATTTAAAGATGCAGCTAGTAAATATGTAATCAGGTGGGTATTTTTTATTCGCTTGTGGCGGTAAAGGTTAAGAAATTAACAACAACAACAACAACAACGATAGGTAAAAGACATTTGAGGTTCTGTAATATTACACAAGTTATTGGCCTATCAGGTATGATGTGTCAGGTTGAACTTATTTTGAGAGGCATTAGCCCTGTGGTAATGAAAACAGCGTTTTGAATCAGCTTTGAATTCAAATTTCAAGAACAGGGATATTCATTAACAAAACACAAAGATACCCGATGGCTGAGGTGAAGACAAGACATTCATTATGATCAGTTTTTCTAAAAAAGAAAAGCTTAAAAATTGTCTTCTTTTGAGTTCATAAAAACAATCCTGATGACAAAGAATCACCATTTTGCTGTACAGGGATGAAGATGATTTTGATGATTTAGAGTTTGATTCCGAAGGACGAACTGCTTTCCTAGCCCAAGTTTACAAAATGTCAACAAAGAAAATGTCACGTTCCCATCTTCAAAACCTTGCTCGTAATGTGATAAGCATGGTTGACAGTGATAAGGTAAGCCTATTTTCTTATCTTCCCTGATTCATGGATAAATTACTGTCTATTTTTCTATGTTGTTACATTTGAGCTCACTTACAAAGGGACCGTTTCAAATCTTGAAAGTGATTCTAGATATCCTGCGCTAGTACAAAGGAGTTTCTCGCACTGGTTTTCATCTATTTTGTGCTATTGGCTATTAGTAGCTACAATCCCACAAGTACCAAATAATCCTGTGTTTCAGTGTTGTCTTAAATAGAAAAAGTCTGCTTCCAGTCTGAAGAAGAGCTTTGAAATCAAACTTTGTTTCTTCTTTACCATAATTGATGATAAAACACTCATTTTCTATTGGTTATTTTCAAAGAGATTTATTTTGATGCAATTGATTTACAAAACATCATGAAATGAAACACTTTGTTTATCTAGAAAGGTTACGGAGAGAGAGAGAGGGGGGGGGGGGGGGGGAAGAGTTATGTCTCAGGCATTCTTTGTGCATCTACAGAGGTTTTAAAAGGACGAAATCTATTGTGAAATGAAATGAAAAGTAGAGAGGGAAAACTATTCTTTTTTTTTTAACAAAATGTACCAGGAATGAAAAATTGATGTCTTTAATTATGAGATTTTTCTTAGTAATTAAACATTACAAAATAATTCACAGCACATATCATAAACATACACTTTTAATCCTCAACATGTACTTGAAGCTGACTCCATATAGCCGCCTCCGTGCCATGGGTAAAACTGCTCTAGGAATGACTGCTGATCAATTTGAGGATATGGGAGGCAAGGCTATCATTGACAATCTGGACATCTTAAGAACTCTACCCTTCTCTAGACAACAGGCCAAGGCCATTTTAGATGTGGTAGACAGAGATCAACCGTAAGTGGGTCATTTTAACATTATCATTATTATCTTTTGTAAAAAAATTGCATCACTCACAACAGTAGAAAACTGTCTTATCTATAGAAATTTAATTGTTTTGCCTTATCACCTATATTACATTTAAAACTGTGAACAGGAGCAACAACATAGATTGTTGGTTTACTCATACCAGCCTTATATCTCTATTATGCTTCAGTTGTAGTTTTACCATCAAATTACACTGTCCGGTTTTTTCAATCTGTCATCTATGTCCAAGCACACCATCATTGTGTCAGTATGCAAACAGCTTCAAACAAACATGCCTATGAATTCTACCACAAACAAACATATCAATCAATAATAAGTGACGATATCTTTTCCCATCATCAAGTGACTGGACATGTCGTAGTGATATCCTTGCCAGACTCGGCCCACTTCTCCAACATGTTGATGATGACATGAACGAACCTTGCATGGTAAGAAAAAAGAACAGAAATACAATGTCCTTGATATTTGCATAATTTCAGTACAATTTACTAGTAGCATCAGCTGGTGAGTGAAAAGTCTTCTTTAAAAAAGTTCAAATTTTCAACACAGAAAGGTCATATCATAGCCATTCTACATGAATCTCCAGGGCAGAACTATCCTACACAAGGCAGGACTCAAACCTGGACATCCGCATCCAAAGGCTTAACGACTGTGCATGAGACTGAATATTTTATTTACCATGTGTTAGGAGAGAATGTGATTAGTAGATGTTATATCCAAGGTGATAAGAACTCGAGAAGTTATAGATAATTATTTTACTTATTTTTCTCAACAATTGAGTATTATAAATTTTATGATTAAACAGTTATTTTCCTTGATATTCACAGGAAGCCTTGCTATCAAGTTTGTCATCTATCATGAAAGGCTTGGACAAACACAGGGAGGCAGTCCAGGAGAGAATAGAGGAAGGCTTTTACAGGGAGGGAAATGATGCCATTGATGATGACGGAATCACCAGGCTTGTAACACGTATGATCAAGGCCTACAATTCACCCACAATGTCTATGAGACAGAGGAGATCCATTAGGAGAAGAGCTGGTGAGTAAATGCCTGTTGATTCATATATGATTTTTCATTATTATTAAATTCATCTATTCTTTTATTTTACTCCAAACTCTATATTTATTGGTTAAAAGTAATCCATATCTATTTTGTAACTGAAATCCAAATTTCATTAGAATCATGTTTTTTAAAGCTTCTTCTAAAGATTTTTTTGTATTGCCATCATAATTTCATGTCTTCATCATAAATTTTTTGTTTTATTATGAAAGTTCAAAATAAGTGTCTGAGATGAAATCATGAAAAAGTGGTCTGATTAAATTAAAGTTTCAATGGAGAGAAAAAGTGGTGCAGTGATTCTTCAACTTAAAAAAGTCATATGTAGAGATATTATAGGTTAAGAGACATTTGTTTTTTTATCTTTCAGCTTCATCTGATACATTGTCCTGCAGTCTGGTACAACAAATGAGATCCTCAGCTGTTCATATACCACACAAATATCTTCAAAAGTTTCCAGCAGCACAAATCTCAACTTGTTTGGCCGAAGTTGGTTCTATTTCAGATTGGAAGAAGTCAGCTATTCAAATACTTACCCATGGCTTAAAGTCGGTAAGCAATTTTTAAAATCGGATAGAATAATGTGATAATAAAGTAGGCTTCTGATTACCTGATGATAAATGCACAGTTCCTAGAAAGAAAAAGGTGGCCAATGTGTGATGTTTATTTTACTTGTCCCCCAGACTGAGGGCACAGTGAATGAATGGCGTGAAGAAACAGTTCGAAGAGCTGGCTCACTTATTTCAGGCTTGAGTCCATCAGATATCAAACAGTTGCGTATCACTGGAGTGGACACTTTGAACAGTATTGGAAAGCATAACCTGTTGAATAAAGACCAGGTAAGATGTTTTGGTTGGGGTTTTTTGTTGTTTTTAAAATTTATTTTTGTTCTTTTGACACTTTTTACAAGAAAGCTCACCTACCACAAACTAATATCATTGAATGTAAAGGGCAAATACAATAAATGAGTTTTGGACACCAAGAAAGATTAATATCTGTTTACATCATCTTGAAAAATGAAAATTGACACCATGTGTTTGTTGCTACTTTGTCCTCCTTTCAAGGAAAGAAAGCCAAAAGCTCAGTCTATTTAAATTGTAAAATATGGTAATATTAATGTAACATCATATTTATTTCTTTTTTTGGGGGTTTTGTATTTATTGTCTTAATCATGTTTAAAATGAGTGGGTTTTTTTCTATATTTTTTTAGCTCAAGGCAGGAGTTGAGAGATGGATGAATTTGACTCAGAAAAATAGTGCCAGTGATATAACAGGGGGAGAATTAGCATCTTTGTCTGACTTTGTTTGTGGTTTGGAATCCACGGATATCGCAAAAATATCCAACACTGCTTTCAAGTATGATTTTCTTTACTTATTTACATAAGATTTAAACACCATTTTGCACAGGATTTATTAAATAAGGCTTACTCTAAATGATATCAAACTTATGTTATGTGGTATTCACAGTAACGCAGTGGCAAATAGTGCAATTATTTCCAACCAGTAAGATGTAATGATTAATGGTAAGTCTTTGAAATATCAGTCGGGTAGAGTAAAAAGTGGATTTATCCTCCCTTCCTCTGATAAAAAATATAAATATCACGATAAATGGAGGCATATGAAAAGCACTGGGGTGAAAAAATAAATATTTCAAAACTTGTCTATCTTAGTCTTAAGCTTTAGAAAGGAAAGCAAGACAAATAAAGACATGTAAAATTCTTAATTGATTGTAAATAGCTCTTTACTGTTGCTTTTTCAGACGAGCGTTGTTTGCTATTGGACAAAGCACAAGTTGCTCTACAGAACAGAGTACTGCCTATGTCAACAAATTGTTGTCCATATATGGAGACAATGTTAAACTCTGGAAACCAGCATTAGTGGCACAGATAGGACATTTGTTAGGTTTGTCATAATATATTCACTTATGATAACATTTAGATCACTATCAGATATTATTTATTTGCTTAATATTAAATGTTTTGATACTGCTCTGTTTGGCCCAAATCTTAATTCAGCCGTAAAAATCTGGTACCGAACCATAAGATAATTTTCTGAAGATGCCCTGGCTACCATACAAGACTGAAGATTGAATACATGAGTTTATGAACTGGGATTTTGGGGTGAACAGATCATCTGAGATCACTGCATCAAAAAAAGAATTGACAAAGACAGTAAAGGGAGAAACATAAAACATTCTGTTTGTTGTTATCTTGAGTTGTTGTTTCTATGTGATGAAATTCTGTCATTGAATTATTATCCTTTTACAGAATAGTGATAATGATATTGGTAATATCAGTAACAGTTTCAGATGTCGATCTACATAAGAGTGTAGCAGGAGGCAAAACATAGCATTAGTGACTTTAATTTTAAGCAAAATTGAAATCCTGATAGAAGAGAAAAGAGTACAATTCAAAACAACTGCAACAAAAACGTATTCTCTCGCAAGGTGTGAACAGACATTTAAAATCACAATCCATGGAGAATTGTAACATCATTAGTCCCCTTTCATTATGACAGGATACCTGGGAAGGCCCCGCCTCCAAACCATGACCCCAGATCAGTTGTCACTTGTGTCTCCCAAAGTCATTCAGCACCTCCCAAGTCATGCCATCTCGGTAAGCTTTTATATCATTGCAATTAGTTTTTAAGGATAGATTTAGCTGTAGTACAAGAACAGAAATAGTAAGATCTCAGGAATAATGAGAAGTTTTGACATTTCTGCTCTTCATTCGTTAGATTCCATTCCTATAATATCAGCATTATGGAACACAAATCTTAATGGTTTTTCCCAGAGTGGTAGAACCTCCCAGTTTTTATCAAAAGCTGAGGGGTACCCACAAGGGCTACATTGTTGATTGGCCCGTCTTTGATTAATACTGCTCAGTATATTGTTCATGGTGCCAGTAATGAGTTGTTGACACAGTGGACTGATCACCTGCTTGTCTGAAATTCTTGGATCCATAGCATGTCAAGCTCTGTGTTCAGTCGTGTTTGGTGGTTGGGGTGCCTGCATTTATGCCAGGTATCTCGTGTTCTAACCCCAACACTGCTCCGCGGTATTAATGAGGTTAAATCAAACAAGCATACAAATCTTGATGGTATAAGATCTAATCTAAAGGTCATAGCCAACCATTGTTTAGCCTGTTTAATATTGAAGAGGTGAAATGATGTGCCATAGCGCACATAGACAATAACTATGGTGGTAGCTGTGTATTATGCACAGTTTGTTAAATCCTACCCCCACCCTCCAAATACAGACCACATTAATAGTTGTCTCTTATGTGATCAAACTACCACATATCAACATATGCCCAGTTTAGAGCAAGAGGGGTGGGGGGACAACCCCTAATATTTGAAAGAAAAGTAAATTGAGAACCAAAAATCTGGTTGCTAGCGATCTGGCACTTCTGTCGTAATTAGCATATACTCAATTTGTTGAGACAAAGGCAAGGCTTTCAGTAAGGTGGTGGACTATTGAGGAAAGAATTCCATTGCATGTTGACCGTCGGATTTGGAGAGCATCATTGTATTCGTCATGTCAGCGTGTAGCAAACAGATTGGTGTGAGAATGGTCATCAAAACTACTGGTAGTGACCGATATATTATAGTTAAATTATTGCCATGCCATGGAAGGGGAGGGAGGATGTCTCATAAAGAGAAGGGTGCTGAGTTTCTTTGGCAGAATATACTCATGTTCAAGATCTTTTAATTTTTTCTTTCTTTATCATTGTAACCTATTATCAATGTCTTTGTAATTGTATAGCCTTATAGCCACACTCCTCTCTTACTCTGTTTGGTACTCTTACTTTTAGGTATCTAATACTAAATTGTAATTGCCAACTACTCATGGCCTTCCCTCACCGCCACACATTCTATGATAAAATCAGTCTGTGTTTTATTCTCTGTTATTTTTCTGTTTGTACCGTACCTTGTCCATCACATACCTACTTTTACAATGATTTCCTTGTCTACCTTTGGTGTCAGGTTGGTCGTATATTAGTTAGCAACCACTTTTTATTCAAATAGTTCACTAAAACAGTCTACATTGACAATTTTACTGCATACTTTGTCATCAATCTTACCGTAATATCATAGGTCATAAGACAATAAAGCCCTTGACAATATTTTCCTCCACAGGCCTTTAGAAAACCCCAGCTGCAAGCCCTAGGAACAAACCAAATCAATGCTATGACTGATGAACAGTTTTTTTCCCTGTCTGATGCACAGCGAGGTGTGGTGGCTCCCAAGGCCACAGTAGCCTTTAGTCATCAACATAATGGTTTGTCAAAACTTTGCCATTGTTAATTAAAGGAGGTTTTTCTTACCCATATCTTATTGCTAGGGGTCCCAGTGGCTCAGAGGTATGGTTCTGGCCTTTGAATTGAAAGGTACTGGGTTCAAATCCCAGCTGTTGTTTTTTTCGACAAAACTCGGTATAAATCTATTTGCTAGTCCCCTGATCCTGATGAAGGTAGGTGGGACCAAGAACCTAGTCCTTTTGGAGATGGACGATAAATTCGGAGATCCCGTGTGCAAGTTGTGCACGTTAAAGAACCCTTTCAGTTGGAAATCAAGAAGAGTAGCCCGAAAGGCCACTGTCCGGTCAAAATAAATTCCTACCACAAAAAGTGACAGTGGGTTGATCACCTGTGTGGCCTAATATCTTGATCCAGAATAAATCCGCCTCATAGAGCGGGCCCTCCACTGTAATGGTAACAGGGAACTGGATAAGAAAGAAAGAATCTTATTGCTACCACTTAGCAGACATATAAGTTTAAAACCTGTTTAGATTGTTCAAATGGCTAAATGAACAGTTGTTTGAACACAAAATATTCTCTCATAAAGTACTTCAATTTGTATCAATTCCAATTTTAAGATCTCTCAAAGTCTTAATAAAGGAAGGGATGTTAAAAAAGGACAGCTTTTTTTAGATGATCTTAATAGTTGGAGAGGGTACACAACAGGTTAGAATCATTATTACTATTACATTGCTTTGTATCTTCCACAGCTGCGACTTCCAAGCAATCAGTAAGCATTGTCCTAGCAACCTGTGTGACAATCATAGCAAGTCTCTTTTCTGTGTAGAGAAAAGGAGGACACATCCATACGCTGCAACTATTTCATCAACCTGCTTTTATTTTCAAGCAGCCTCATTCATTTCTCTGTTTAAAAATTAATAACTACTGATAGGGCTACATATAGAATAGGTGGGATCAGTATTACAGAGAGAGCCTAACCACATCCTTTTTTTTTAGCATACAAAAAGGGACACTATATTACAAAGAGGGAACAAAGGTGTATTGTACTCAAATTCTATACACTTTGTATTATTCCATCACATTAATGATATATCAAAGGCCTAAAATAGAAGGCTTTAGAGCCCCCCCACCCCACCCACCCAAACCTTAAAATTAACTTTTTAAATCTATATCAAAACATAGTGTCTCATAAAGTGTCAAATTTGTTGTTTAATTCTAGGGACCATTTATTGGGTCTCTAAAATCTGTTCACTTATAACTTTGTCCAATCAAACAAGCCCTTGCACAGTAGCAATACAGTGCTCTTGACTTTTGAGCATGCTTTTGAGTTCAACCCTCTTCGCTTTGTTGTAAATTGAAGTGACATGTTATTGTATATTAATTTATTTCTGGGGGGTCCCAGTGGCGCAGAGGTACGGTTCTTGCCTCGGAAGCAAAAGGTACTGGGTTTGAATCCCAGCAGCGACAAGTATTTTTCTCCTTGAGATGGACGATAAACTCGGAAGTCCCGTGTGCATGTTGTGCACGTTAAAGAACCCTTGACAGTTAAAAATCGATAAGAGTAGGCCGCAAGGCCGCTGTCTGGGCAAAATTGAATCCTACCACAAAGGTCACAGTACAGTGGGTTGATCACCTGCTTGGCTTTATATCTTGATCCAGAGAAATCCAGCCTCATAGTGCTGGCCCTACACTGTAATGGTAAAAGGGAAGTGGATAAGAGAGAAATAAATTTATTTCTGATGTTTTCAGTTTTCTCTCCTCTCTTAAAACTCTTTTATTTATTTTAACTTTGATGAACGGAATGATTTTTAGAAAAAGAATACAGATAAAAAAGAAAATGGTTAAAGATGTCAAGGTGTGTGAACAAGAATTGAGGATCATTTCAGAGATGGAATAAACAAGTTTGACGACAGTCTTAGCATAGAATCTATTCCTCCAGTCCTGCTTTCTTGGTTCCCACCCTTTAAAAAAAACTTCCCTGATACCACAGCTGCCATTGTTTGACAAACACGACTGCCAAGGGGTTGAAATAGAAACCCCCCCCCCCCCCCCCCCCCCCACACATGCTGTAGTTTAAATGTAAGAAAAATGAAGGTGGTTTCAAACCTTGTTAGATCATGTTACTGACTGCTAATTGAGTTTGAAGGCATTTTATGTTATGTAGATATCCAGCACTGAAATCCTATTTTCCTTGACATTTTGTCAAAAGGAAAGGATTTTTTTCTATTTCCTGATGTGTGGAAACTCTGCTAATACACAAATTTTATCATTTTTATCTGACAATGATAATTACACATTGCTTACTGCTCTTTTAATATAACAAACCTCATCCTGGTGCTCACAAATAGTTTTGCATTGTTGAATGCATACTCCAATTTTAGCACATGATAAAGATTTTATGACACCTCCCTACACAAACCACAGACTAATACTAATAATTGTATCACCCCTGTCCACTGTCATTAAGTTCTTTTTGTTTAAAGTAAAATGAAATGAGTAACATCACCTTGCCAAAAAATGTGCACCTAGTTTGTGATTACTTGAATCAGAGAGTAGGTGCACCAGATCAGCCAGCCCCAACTACAGATCTTTTTGCACTAGATTTACATGCGACCTTCATCTTTTTTCCCTCTCAACGCTATGATGATGAATACTAAATTTTGCTTCATTCATGTACAACATACATTTCAAATTACAAATTTTAGCAGAATTCATCGAGAAAACTGCTTTGTTGATCAGTGAATGCTGCCTGGTATTCTTTACTGAAACAGTACGATTTAGAAGGTCTGCTACTTACACAAGAGTAAAACATGAAATAAGCATTGCCAGGTGTGAAATCTGTCAAATTCACTCACACACTCACAGTGGTTCGCACATTGACATTTGCCATGGTCTGGTCATCACAGACCTTTTGCACATCACAATGACAGTTTCCATAGTGTTACATAGCGTATAAACACCTGAACGGCCATTGAGACTCTACTGCGGCCGTAGACAAATTAGTAGAGACAGTCAGAAATGTTGCAAAAATATAAATAAAAACCAAGATGATAGGAGTGGGGGAGAGCTTAGTTGGTAAAGCATGTGACCCACTATCTCTGGGGAGGCGTAGTTGCCGTTCGCCGGTGTGGGTTTGATTCCCCCAGTTAACATATCTCTTTTTTTCTCTATGGCTATTTGCCTGGCACTTTCACATTTTCCTGCTTTCATTGACGATACTGTACAAATAAATGACTTCACCAGACCATAGCTTAGCCCTGTGATACAGTTGGTACCTTTATTCTAATCATATTTTATAAGTAATACCATCGAAATCCTCACTTCGCTGTTGTCAAAAAGATGCCTAAAAGAAGTCCTTTAAATCAGTTGGGCTACAAATGTTATACCTGATAAGTTTTCTTGCTGGCTTTTTTTTCAGCTACAATGTCAACCATCATAATAATATCTAATGAATAATATTTTTTTAAAAAGTTTTCCAAGTAGATGCTGAACCCAAATTTGTAATCGATACTTCAGTCAATTTTTACACAAAAATATTCAAGATTCTTTTTTTCAAGTCAATACTAAATTATTTGTTGTTCTTTGCTTCTGTCCTATCCATTTGATGTTACCAGTAACTACAAAGTTATTCTTGTTACTTTAACCACATTTCTGAGTTCAAAGTATGTATGATACAGAATTCCATTTCCCCCATAACCTGAGTTACATTTGGTTACCATGAATAAAATATGTGAGTCATTCTCTGATTCAAGTCATTGGTTGTAGTCTATTTTTTTTGTTATTGTATTTTTAAAATCATTATTTCTTTCATTAAAATTGTCTAAATAAGCCACATTACATATTGACATGGCTGTCTTTACACCTCAATAAAAAGACAAATTCTCAAGGTCAGTTTGGTTGTAAGTTTTAGTTCTGTACCACAGAGTAAAGTTTGAGCCAGCACTGTGTTGGATAATGCAAGATATTAAGCCATGCAGGTGATCAACCCACTGTGACCTTTGTGGTAGGGATTTATTTTGCCCGGACAGCAGCCTTGCGACCTACTCTTATCAATTTTCAACTGTCAAGGGTTCTTTAACGTGCACACGGGACCTCTGAGTTTATCGTCTGTCTCTGTTAGGACTAGGTTCTTTGATCCCACTTACCTGGGAGTGGTATATTGGTTTTCACAGAGTATCAAGGAGAAAAATACCGGACAGTATGGCTGCTGGGAATTGAACCTGGTACCTTTCGCTTCAGAGGCGAGAACCGTACCTCTGCGCCACTGTGACCCATCAAATAATATCAAGGTTTCAAATCCAGAAATTGTGAGATGTTGGCATCCTCCTTTACCCCTTACTGTTATGCAAGTAGGGGACGTGATAATGACAGCGATGCAAGCTGATCGTGTTTACAGAGGTGCCGATGGTCAAACAGATAGCACACTGAACCAATCAGCGTGGTCAAGCTACATTGATCGCTATCAGTGTCTGGATGGGTGACCACTCGGGTGCTGTGCCCTTGGGTAAGGCACTTTGCTTATCTCACCTTGCGTGACCCAGGTATAAATGAGTACCCGGCCGAGGGCAGCGAACGATTTTGTCAGAATGATAGTGCTGAAGCGCTTAACAGGCAGCTTGCACTGTATACTCCTTATGGAGTTGAGAGGGATACAGGAGTGCTATGGCCTACCGGGGTAAACTACACATTGTAAAGTGCATAGAACATAATGAGCTTCGTGGATATGCGCAAATGCTATACTTTATATAGATTCAATGTAGGCAAAACTCACTGGAAACCACATGATACTGAGCACCCTTAGCACCGGAAATTCAATTTTATAACGAAAAATCATGTATGGAACACAAAAGTCTTTTCGTTTTATCACAACGAATTTTTTTTTTATAAGCAGTACAGTTTAAGTCTTTTCGTTTTATCACAACGAATTTTTTTTTTATAAGCAGTACAGTTTACATAACAAAATTACGAATAAAATATTCCTTTCAGAATAACGCCGGTTTTGTTATATGCGTGTTTGCTGTATCCGTGCTAGAGTGTAGATTTATTATTGCTATTGATTATTATTATGCCCGGAGTGGTAGAGCCTCCCAGTTTTTATCAATACCTGAGGGAGTACCCACAAGGGCTACAGCAATTTGTTTATTGGCCTGTCTATGATTAATACCGCTCAGTGTATTGCTCATGGGGACAATAAAGAGTTCGTGGACACAGTGGGCTGATCACCTGCTTGTGTGAAACTCCCTGATCCAAAGCTTTTCCGGCTCTGTGTTTAGTTATGTTTGGTGTTCGGGGTGTCTGCATTTATGGCAGGTATCTTGTGTGCCTTTCTTGATTGAACATAGGACTGTCTACCTCGAAATGATTATACATCAATACTAATAGTTAATAGGCTATTCATCCCGTTGCTGCTAGCTCAGGTATGACAGCGTCTCTACGAAATCAAACAAGGCGGTGGTAATAATATCGGGGACAGCAGTAGCCCTGATCCATTGCCTGACAACGACCCAGTCATAACTTGGCCAGGAATCAACGCTAACGACCACAGGCATAACTTGGCCAGGAATCAACGCCAACGACCCACAGTCATAACTTGGCCAGGAATCAATGCTTTCGTTGTCCAGATCATCATCATGATGTGTCAATAACGAAAAAAAAAAAATCACAAAGAATGGAGTCACTAGCTCAAGGGAAATAACTCAAAAATTCCCACCACTCGTTTAGTAATAGTAATACCCCATTTACTTCACTTTGACAACTCAATGACTATAGACACTCGCAGCATGTTATGGGTAATCAACATGCCGATGTTTAGAGTGATCGGTGGCACATTCAGTGTTGAGATAAGATAATGCATTCCAAAATCCCGTCTTGACAGACTTAAAATCAACAGCAGCATTTATTTTGTATTACTTCAGAGAGTCCACAACTGTAAAGAAAAGCATGTGGACATATCACTCATTGAATTGTCTTTCTCTTCAGCATGATTTCATGTCTTGTGTTGAATTCGACAGTAAAGTAAAACAAAATTCAAAACTATTACAAAGAATGATAACTGAAAATTCTATGGAATCCAGGTGAGAGTCTGAAATGGCAGCAAATCATATTTCTTTCCAAGAGCACTTGCTAAACGCAAGGAGAGAAACCTAAATAATCAACAAAAAAATCTTTCGGCATTACAAAAAAGATGGATTACTACAATTTAGAAACATCAGAGAAACAAGCTGGAGTGGAAACAGCAACATGTAATAGAATAATTTAGTGTGCTATGATCGCGTGTGAGGAAACAGCACACTCTTTAAAAAAAGAATCCTACAAGGGAAAGTCGAGGGTGAAAGAGGAAGGTTTGTTTGTTTGTTTGTTGCTGTTTTAGGGCTCTATCGACACAGAAAGGTCAATTCAGCGCCCGCCATACGGCTTCAAACAAATCAAGGTTGAGGAAGTGGTGCCTGCAACACTATGGGTCACAAGCGCT
>JARBEQ010123517.1:0-13620 GCA_030265355.1 Tritonia tetraquetra | reverse complement strand
CGAGCCTCATAGTGCTGACCCTACACTGTAATGGTACAAGGGAATTGGATAAGAAAGAAAGAGAGAATTCTACAATTCATAAATAGGTAAAATCGGAAAAATCCTTTCCCAAGACATCCCTATTGCAAATGTACATGGACAACAGGAAAAGGTACCAGAGAACCAAAATTATTCCTAGATTAATGTGCAATTTTGGAACTTCTTTCTCATTCTTTATCGATAACCTTTAGTACCTTTCGGTGTAAGGTTTATGCGTAATATACAAACTATTGTTATTGATCACTATTTAGTGACACCCTCTACACGCCTAGATCCTTTCTTTCTTTTTTTCTAAAACGGCATCCTATCATAATTTTTTTGATCTGCCTCAAGGTAATTTTTCTTGCTGTTTACAGTCTAGTATTATTTTTAACAATTCAGCCTCATTCTGTTTAAGTTTTTCAACAATCTTGATTATGCCCAGAGTGGTAGAATCTCCCAGTTTTTATCAATAGCTGACGGGTTACCCACAAGGGCTACAGAAATGTGTTTAATGGCCCGTCTTTGATTAATACTGATCAGTGTATTGCTCATGGTGACAGTGAAGAGTTATGGACACAGTGGGCTGATAACCTGCTTGTCTGAAATCTCTGATCCAAAGAGTTTCCGCCTGTGTTCAGGGCGTGTGTGGTGGTCGGGTTGCTTGCATTCATGGCAGGTATGTTGTGTTCTTTTCATGGCTGAACATAGGGCTAGCCCCAACACTGCTATATTGTATTAATGGGGCTCGATCAAACAAACAAAAAGAAATAAACTATCTTAATTAATTGATTTTGCTCTATCTTTATTATCAGACTTTCAGATGTTACTTCTTTCCTAATACTAGTAATTCAAATATTATCTCTCTTTGTTTTGCTTATTGATCTTCTTAGGAATTTCATTTCTGTTGCCTGTAGTTTGCATTTATCTCTACTGTCTGGTGTCCATGATTTACTTCCATGTATCAAAGTTGGGTAATAAACTGAAATTATGAAACACAGATCTGAATTAGACCATGATCGTAGGGTGCCATTTTCTCACTGTGTAGATAAGAACAACATTAAAACTCAATATTGGACATTTTATCTCGGGCACTTAAGAGAGTCAATTTTGTTACACTTCTCCTTCGCCACATAGAATATCGATATGGGTTCGATGCAATTGGTACATGCAGAAAGTTTTTGGTTCTCCTCTCTTATACACGTCATCTCAAGATTAGAAATCATCGACTCAGTCGCCAAGAATGCGTAGAGCAGATGTCCACGAGGAATCAACCACCAACAATCTAGACCATCAGTGCTGACTACCATATCCTTTGAAACAACAGTTTTATCCAGCAATTAAAATAACGTGACCTATAAATACCAACGCAAACACCCAGACACCATATCCTGCTTAAAGTCCTACTTCTACCTCCCCGTGGTGAGCAGGGGGCCACAAATGTAGAACTCATCGACAAACTGGTATCGAATGCAACTTTAATTGTCATATGATCGATATCATGTGACTAAAATGGCAGGTGTGGCGAAAATGACTTGTACCGTATGATTGATAAGGAGGCTATTGAATGCATATATCCAAGCTGAAAGGATCCATTGGTGTGAGTCTTGTTTCTGTGTGACAGGATTTCAAGAGGAGGAAGGGCATGGATTGTCTGGTCCTGTTCATGTTCCTTATGTCACGTGAGAATAAACGAGCATAAAATATATTTTTCGTTAACACATTTAGCATGACAAACACACCTCGTATTATTTCTTGACTTCTATCTGTGTTTGTCACTGTGTTTCTTTAATGTCTTTTTTAGGGCAACAGTTTATTTGGGAAATAGACTGTGTGGCCATTTAATTCTTGGCTAGAGGAACCAAACTCCATTTTGTTTCACCTCGCATATATTTGTGATAGTTCATTCAGGTCACCTAGGGTTTCTAATCGTGGTTATAAATGGGGACTTGCCATTATTAGACTGATTCATTCTAACGTTCCACTGAAGATCGCTGAGCCAGCTTGGGCAAAGGAGATGATATTAGCCAGCTCTGGAATTTGAACTCATCACATAATTGTCCCGAGATTTATGACAGCGTTTCACAATTTGTGCAGAATCCATATAAATCAAATGATTAGACAAACCGCAGCACACCGTTTTCTCAATCAATATTTAATTATGCAATCAACTTAGTAAACATTGTTCAACTCATTTGGATATTAAAACAACAACAACAACAATTGATACTTCATTTGCTACCTTATTTTTCTTCAAAAAATACTGTTTGTTTATGACGTTACAAAGACCAAACCCCATTAATACCGCAGACCAGTGTCGGGACAAACCCCATTAATACCGCAGACCAGCGTCGGGGCCAACTCCATTAATACCGCAGACCAGTGTCGTGGCCAACCCCATTTTCAGCCATAAAAGGCAGACAGGATACATACATGAATTCTGGCACCCCGACTACTAAGCATGGATAAACACTGAGTCGGTGATTACTGTGGATCGAAGAATGGGATCCCAGTGGCGCAAAGGTGCGGTTCTTGCCTCAGAAGCGAAAAGTACATGGTTCGATTCCTGGCAGCGTCGGTTATTTTTCTCCGTGAAAACCGATATGCCACTCATCTGATCCGATCCAGGTAGATGGGATCAAGAACCTAGTCCTATCGGAGACGGACGATAAACTCAAAATTCCCGTGTGCACGTTAAAGAACCCTTAGCATTTAAACATCGATAAGAGTAGGCCGCAAGGCCGCTGTTCGGGCAAAATTAATTCCTACCACAAAGGTCACAGTGGGTTGATCACCTGCTTGGCTTAATATCTTGATCCAGAGAAATCCCGACTCATTGTGCTGGCCCTACACCGTAATGGTAATAGGAAATTGGATAAGAAAGAAGAAGAATTTCAGAGAAGCAGGTAATTGTTATTGATACCATGAGCAATATAAACTGGGCAGTATAAATCATAACAAGGTCAATAAACAAAGTAATGTAGCCCTTGTGGCTACTTACGTCTAAAAACCAAACTATTCTTTCCTTTTCTTCGGCAAAAATCGTTTTTCTAAGGCAACCAGAGGGGATTCAAAGGCAAGCATAAAAATGGAGGCAGCGAAAGTACTAAATCCCAACACTCCTATAAAATGAATGGCCAGTGTAGTGTCATTTAAATAAGAAAGGTAGCCCATGTTTTCATAGAAAATATAAGCGATGTATGGATGTATAAGGTAGGTCATATAGGTTAGACGTCCAAGCACTACAAAGGGAGACCATGACAATAATGTATTGACAGGCCCACCATAACCGGCATCACACGCTATGATGATCCAACAGATAGCTGCTCCCCACACAGAACGTGCTATGGCATTATACAAGGCCGCTACTTCTGTGCTGCTTGGATGATCTCCAGATATATCACCGTGTAGTCCATACATGACCGACAGGGCTGCTCCAGTGGACATAATCCAACCAAGGGCGACAAACCACCATTTCATTTGGAGTGATTTTCCTTTTATATGAGTCAAGATCAAACCGGCTAAAATTCCGATGACGAAAGGGCCAATACGACACCAGGGTTTTATATAGTAGTCGTCATCCCACCTGTTCCGTATTTTTGGCGATGTTCCTTTGAAAAACACGGATGGAACCCATTCATTCACACTAGACAACACACCTGTGGTGATCCAAGACGCTAATAGGAAGACCAGACAAATTACGATTCCAGCTACACGGTGAAAATGTAAAGGAATCAACATCAGAGGACTGAGAACAACAAATTGCATATTATTGGCTAGGTACCACGAGTGTGGCATACACATTGTCGAAAGTCTACCAAAATTATTGATGTAGAGCAAATTTTTCCACCAATCATCTTCACAATATTCTTTGTCATCTGGTTGAGTGTTTGGCCACAAAGCACCTTCACCCATGTATTGAGTAAGACCAAGGAATATGACGATGACGAGCATATAGGGTGGGGTCAGTCTCCAAAATCGGTGGCAGTAAAACCTTGACCAATTAATTTTCCATCCATTTTTGGCCATATCTTTTATAGTTTGATAAGAAAGCAGGAGCCCACTCATGGCAAAAAATGAATCGACGGCTAAAGGAGAGTTCAAAACAAAAACAAATGTCCAACGATCAAAATGAGTAACAGCGTGTGACAGTTTGTTGATGCTGTAATGAAATCCTTGAAGATAGGTATGGAATAGCACAACAAAACAAATACTAATATATCGAATGCCGTGAATGGATCCAAGAGATTCCGAAGTTTGTGACACAGTCAACAAGTTTTTACCATTAGTATAAAGAGAAAAAGACACGAAAAGTTTATTTTTAAGACTATGTGATTCAGATTCATGTTTAGAGACTTCACTTTTATTTGAGGTAGCTCCATAGTTGTTAGTCATAGGTTTAGAATCAATAGAGTCTGCTCTTTCAGAGTTACAACTCGAGCTTACTGGTTCCTCCCTTTTAATCAATTGCCATTTTTGGACACACAACAAATCGTAACTTGTTCCTAGAATAATCAAACTACAAAACACTGACAGTATGACAATTGCCATTATTGTAGCTGCTGTAACTTTAGTTTCAGCCTTGCGACATTCAACTGACTCAACTGTAAGAATCTTTACAAATCGTCCAATAACATCCGTTGAAAGTGCACTAATCTCCAATTCAGAACACGAATCTGGAAGACAGAGGCCAATCGTTGGTGTTATGTAAGGATGGAACGTTGAAATCGTTAAAACACAATACTCTCCTTTAAACGCAGGTCTCTCGGCATTTTGTGATGGGGAAGATTTAGAATCTTTACACTGGTCATAGTTTCCTACGAAATTCAGCCACCCTTTTGTTAAAGCTGGCACAGGTTTTCCTGATGCATCCAAGAAAGATAACGTCCATTTTTCTACTAAAAACGCACTTGTAACCAATTGTCTTATGTCTTTTACACATTGTGAAGTATAGTTTGTGTTTTCAGTTCCCAACACTTCCTTAAAGATATCACTAGAAGTCACAAATTTACCAACAGCTTTTAGAATGTCTAGTTTCCAGTCGTTATTAGACTGTAGTCTATCATGAGAAACATCATCGCCATGTTTTTGTACCAATTTGAATATATTTCTTTTTTCATCTTCCCTTAACCCACCATCACCAACATTTAGTAGATTGATGACTCCACTCTCAATGGGTGATACTGCATTTGATGTTGTTGAGTTAATGACTCGACTTTCCACTACCCTGTACATTATGGTACAAAGTAAAACAAGAATAACAGTGTTATGATCCATTGTATGGTTTAAAACAAAATAACAATTTTCCAAGTCACCAAACCAACGATGGAACAAATCTTGCTACCATGCCTATTTAGTATTTATATACATGTCTAAATATACCAAAATTTAACTGGAACTGGGTGATATTTTTGATAATCTATACCGCTATCTATTCGATGGTCAGCTTGGGTTTCATTTCTCCCATTGGTTGTAAATAAGTTTGCTGTAAATCATAACGATATTATGCAAGTCATTTTGTCATGTCAAAGTCCATTACTATGAGCTGCACCTATAATGATGGCTAATTCATTGTTCGTTGTTTTGGGTTTTTTTACGGAAAGGGGGGTGGGGTGTATAAGATACATTGATCATACAGTAAAACAAAATATATAAGGTAAAAAGTAATTATCATAATAATCATTTTTTACGGTAATAAAAAAAAAGAACATTAACTTCAATCTGCACATATCTAACATTGTATGTTGCACAAAATGGGGGCACTTGGAGTGTCTTTTGTAACACCACTGGTAACTTTGCTCGATATACTGCTCAGACTGATAGAACCTCCAACTTTGTATCAATAGCTGAGGGGGTACCCACAAGGGCTACCGTAATTTGTTTATTTGCCCGTCTTTTTATTAATACTGATCAGTGTATTGCTCGTGGTGCCAGTAAAGAGTTTAGGACACAGTGGGCTGATCACCTACTTGTCTGAAACTCTCTGGTCCAAAGAGTTTCCGGTTCTGTATTCAGTCTTGTTTGGTGATCACAGTACCTGAATTTGTATCTTGTATGCCTTTCATGGCTAAACATAGGGCTGGCCCCAACACTGCTCTGTGATATAAAAGGGACTCGATCAAACAATATCAATTTCGATCAAACGGACAACATTCTCGCTAAATTTTGTTGAGATAGGTTTGGTATTTTTGTACTGTCCCTTTTAAGGGTGACATTTTTAACAAAAAAATTAACCTGATATACACGTATACAATTATTCAAATATATAGTATGCGCATATACCTGATAATAATAACAATGTAATTTATTTATAAAGCGCCCATTCCCGTCAATATGACAGCCCTATGCGCATAGGTGGTTTACATGATGTTTCATGGTGTAATGATATAATTACATAATATTATGCTCCCCAGCTTATACTGTAGGTAATTAAGGTGTCTCCCATTAATTTTCTCTCCCTTGACGTGTTAGACAATTACATACGAAAATGATTATCTATTCAGATATTCACCTGTGCGAGCCATCTCACGGGAATTACAATGCGCCTTTTGTCTGCCCACGGTCTGCGTGTCTACGCCAAACAATAGATAGCCCAGGTGTCAACAGATTGCGAGATTAATTCCCTCTCGCCGTATAGAGTGTTAGACGATTACGCTGGATCTTTGTTAGTCAAGCGTCAACACGATCTCACGTATACGTGCAAAACAATACTTAGATTCACGCAATGGAACAGACCTTCTTACGCGTAATTAGGCCAGCGAAGCCAAACGCTATTTCCCAGTCTAAGTCGGAATTCCAAAAAGGGGCATCGTCCTTGAATGATAGGTAGGTGGGGCTAATGAAAGATTTCGCAGCCAGAAACTCCCGTGTCGTCCTTCAATCAACAGGGACGGGGGTTTTCTACCAATCTAATAATACGTTAAGAATTAGCTACTCAGAGGCATTGCACGATTAAGTGTCAGTAAGGAAAGATTCGCCTTGCCTATCAGACGATATAGGAACTTAGCTAACGATGGACTGATATTGTTTATTTTAATGGATTAAATGCGTCACCAGGTAAGAGTCTCCAGATTCTAAATATGTGTACCTAGGATAATTGTGTCTATTAATTATGATTAATTATGTTTGGTGTCGAACAATTTGGAATTACCTTTAAATTAAACTATAATACACGTTGGTATAACGTTAAATGTAATTCTTAACTCAATAACAATTAAACCACACACCCTGCTAATGTTAAGTGGTTGCTATATTTAAGATACAAGTTAACATAAATATATGTATGTACTAACACTAACCTATTTTACATTAGGACGTGCTTACTAAACCTTCACTATGCGTGCCGTAACCTTTTGTGTATATTATTAATTATATCCCTATTTTGCCTTATCAAATTGAACAACTCAGAATTGCTAACTACTGATAAATTTAAATACCTTGGAAGTATCATCAAACAGAAAGGAGGTACAAAAGAGGACATCCAAAATAGACTGGGTAACGCCAGGTCTGTTTTCAGGAACATGAGCAATCTATGGAGATCGACACAATACACTGTTCATACCAAGCTCAAGCTCTATCAGAGTTGTGTCCTATCTACACTTCTATATGGATCAGAGCGTTTGCGTACGACCGATTACGATATGAACAGGTTGTCATCCTTCCACACAACATGTCTACGAAAAATCCTACGAATATTTTGGCCAATGAAGATAAGTAACCAGGACCTTCTACATCGTTCTCAACAAGAAGATATGATAGCAATAATGACAAGGAGACGTTGGAGATGGCTCGGACACGTTATGCGGAGGGACTGGTTATACCTCAAAGATAGCCCTTCACTGGACCCCAGAAGGAAAGCGTAAGAAAGGCCGACCAAGGACAACATGACGAAGAACGATTGAAGGAGAGATGAAATCACTCAAGCACACCTGGGGGACTTTGGCACCGTTGGCCCAGGACAGGCAGAGGTGAAGATCTTTTGTTGCTGCCCTAAGCGCCCGTGGGCGTAACAGGATATAGTAGTAGTATTTTGCCTTACACAATGCCAATACTATCAGTCTGCTATACCGTTCACCCTTCCTTACGCTGTCGTACAAATCTATGGATTCTTAACCATTAGAACTCTGATCAAGAGAGTAACATGAGTTTATATCAGACTTGTATTGATGCCAGTTTTAACGAGCATTCAATGCAAATTCTGATATAAACTCATCAAATAACAACGATATAAAATTCACTCATTCAATATCCACAAATTATTTCATACTATTTATTTCTCTTTACGTCACTAATGCCGATGTTATAATAACAAATATGCAACACTTCTATAGCGCCCATATCCATCAAGAAAATGCTCGTTGGTGCTGTACAATGTTCAATAACAAGGGGGACAGAAATCATGAAAACAATTAATACAATTTAAGAGACTCAAATAAGACACGCAAGGAACAAGACGCCCAAGATGTCGACGTCAATAAAACACACCAAAACCGAAACGACAACAAAACAAAAAGCAACCCTCTTCTACTACATAGTATCATTAAATACAAAGTAGTTACAAGATATTAGTTAATCTAAAAATATATGGTTTTAGCTTGGTCTTAACAGATTGAAAATGTATGCAACTTCAAGTCTCTGTGGATAGAGAGTTTCAGACTATTAGTGCAGCAAAGGAAAGGGAACGGGTGGAAAAATATGTTTTATTGAGTTTCCTCTCGTTGTATCTGTTGAGATGAGCGAAGGATTTAAGATGGAATGTACACAGAGATCTAACTGATAAGATCTATAGTCTGCAAAAGTGGCGCCCTATCATTCGAGACAACGCGCTCTAGCGATTCAGCTGTTGGGGTCCCAGTGGCTCAGAGATATGGTTCTGTCCTTTGAAGCGAAAGGTACCTGGTTCGAATCCCAGCGGCGTCAGCTATTGTTTTTCTTCACAAAACTCGGTATAACCCTATTTGCCACTCCCCTGATTCTATGAATGTAGGTGGGATCAAGGACCTAGTCGTATCGAAGACAGCAAGAAATTCGGAGGTCCCGTGTGCAAGTCGTGCCGTCAAAAAACCCTTGGCAGTTGATAATCTAGAAGATTAGGCCAAAGGGACGCTGTCTGGGCAAATTAAATTCCTACCACAAAAAAGTCACAGCAGGATGATCACCTGCTTGGTCTAATATATTGATCCAGAGTAAATCCGCGTCATAGAGCGGGCACTACACTTTAATTGTAACAGGGAACTGGATAATAATAAGACAAAATAGAATCCAGAGATCGTATTACAGAGTTATCTTTTTTAGGTTCATAAACATCGATTTCATTAGCATTAGTATTAATTCACAACACAGCTGGTGAGAGGTAAAGAAGAACGTTTATATAATCTATTGGTAGGTCACATTACAAAAACAAAACAACACACACACAGTAACACAACTGAAAAAAAAATAAAACAAACAACATTGCCTCTAGATAACAAAAACAAGAAACAACAACGACAAACAACAAAATGTAACCCCAAACATTTACAACAAAATGCAACCCCAAATATTTACAACCAAATAGACTATATTTTATTTAAGCGAAAACACAAACATCGTATTACAAATTGAAGATCCTATGCCAGAACCCTGCTCACAACTGACCACAAACTCGTCAAAACTAACTTTACGATTGAGTGTTAAACCAACGTTAAATGACAAAACGCTTACTTGGATTTGGCAAGAATTTTTTTATATTCTTGATTTTGATAGAGTTCAGTCCCACCTATCTTTTGATTTAAGATTCGTAGCCATAATTTTACAAATAATCGAATTAGGGCCTTTAGAAGTTGTTTTTTTTTTTTAACGCCTTACAAGTCAGGGAGTTACTGACAAAACACCTTACAGAAACGTGGAATGGGGATTGCTGGCAATGTCATTGGTGGGGCGAGTTTTGAAACGAGTGGGGAATCAGAAGAGGCTTGCTCTCTCTTCAAGTCATCAAATAACTAACCGCTCGTTAACCGCTCATGAGTTGCGGTCAAAATCCAAACGAGCCAACAGACCGCAAGACAGTATTTTGGCAGGTACGATCCAAGCCTAAACTATACCGTTCCTAGAACTAGCCTTGTTGCTTGTAATATTATAATACAAAGAAGTTTATATCCCAATTTTTCATAGTTTGTTGTAAACGTCTATTAATAGTCATGATTTTCAAATATTATTTTTTGACATGATGTTTTTTGTGTTAAACTAACAAATAATCATCAATATAAAAGTATGTGTTTCTTAATTGCTATTGATTTTGCACCTTTTAAGAATGATTGTCGGTTAACTAACCTTATCACGACAACAAGTATATGTATATATAATATATCTATGACCTTGATTTTGAGCTGCTTTTTTCCACAAACATTTTCACATGTGATAAGTCAATAAATGCAACTTTTACATCATCATTATGCCCACATAGGGATGTTATAGTGAATTGATGCATTTCCATGCTCTTTGGGAGAATACCGTCTTTTCAATTATTTTTTTTTCCTACTTGTATCATGTAAACAATTTTTAGTAAATTTTCGTGTAAATAAGTTCTTTCGTTTTTCATATATTAAACAACTTGTAAATGACACTACATATAAGAGGCTTTTTTAGAAATGAAAAGATTTCAAATTTGACATTTCAATTTTTTACGCCCTTTGACCTTTTAAGGGCCATAACTCAGCGATGTGCTGATGAGGGGTCATGGACTGTTTTCACTCTTGTTAAAAAAAAACCCAGCCATCGCCAATCTCTTGCTGTCTTATGTATGTCAGTAGGTTACTTTGCACTTTGTGTTCAAAACGGTGACTACAGATTTGATTGGTGTCCCAGAGAATAAACAAGTAATAATAATGATAACTGTGATAATAATAATAGGCCATGATTTTATAAGTATTATCTAGCTAATCAAACACAGAACTGGAGAGTTCGGTTTTCAGGAACGATAACAAAGTTTGGCAGTTTCTTGTCTGAACAGTTAACAAGTTCCACACAGCTGGGGCTGAATATGAAAAAGAGCGCTCGACGAATTTGTTTTGGGCGATTTTTTTTTTCTCAAACCACAGATAAGTGCATGACCTAATTTGACGTTTTAGAGAGCGAACATTTACGGGGCATTTTAGATAGTCAGGGGGTGAGCCGTTTAAACAGTTGTAGGGGAGAGGCTATTTTATAGTCATTCTCTTTGTCACTGGAAGCCAATGTAGTGACTGCAAAACCGGTGTGATGTGGTCATTCTTTTTAGTTTTTTGTGATTACTCGTGCCGCTTTGTTTTGCATCACTTGTAATCTATTCGTTGTTGTCTGAGGCAGCCCAAAGAGGAGAGAATTACTGTAATCGATTCGACGGGTGTCAAGTGCATGCACAAGCAATTCGCATGTATTTTCATCTAACAGGTGTCGAATGCGACAGATGATTTTCAAAACGTAGTGCAATGTTTGGTATACCTTTGTTATGTGGACATGCATGTTTAAAGATTCATAAAAAAAGAACCCAAGGTTTCGAACATAGAAAACATCGAAATAAAAAGTACTGGTATAGACATGTCCGTTGCATTTGGCACCATAAACAGGAACAAACTATTTGAAATTCTTAAGGGTAATGTGAAAGAAGACGAACTAAGAATGATAAGATTCCTATTGAGTGAAACGACGATCAACATAAAAATCAACGAAGCCACAAAACAAATGTAATTTACAAGCAACGTAGGCAGGTCGCATAGAGATAGTTTTAGTCCGTTGCTGTTCACGATAGAACTTGAGAACGTACTGAAGAATGTAAAAATGTGAATGCCGAAAGCACTGACATATTTCGAAGAACAGTTGCCTACGCAGATGAGGTCGACTTCAAAGGTGTACACTGTTAACGGGGATAACGACGGGGTTCGTATCCCTTTAAGGATCTTCTACCAGGGGTTCGATTAAAAAGTTCCGTCTAGGGGTCGACTCGTCCCCCCGTTAACTCGGAAACAAGAAAGTAAAGGCCCGTAAAACCCCCAGGCAATGAATGCCAAAAGAAAAAGAAAGGATAATCAAAACTCTGCAAAGAATTATCTAATAACTCAGAAAAAAAAACCCACCAAGTACAATTTTAGTTGGCGACTGAGACTATATTATTAAATTCAAAAACATGACATAAGAACATATAGAATGCACAACGTGCAACATATTCTAATGACAGGAAAAGTGTGCTCCAAGAGTTATGGATTAGTGATACGATAAATGAGAGGTCGAGGAAACGAGATTCCTCCAAAGATTAGTGTGCGTCGAGAACGTTAACTCAACAACATAAGGCAAGTGGCGTCATACTTCATAACAAGGAAAGTGTCTATTCCAAGAGTTATGTATTAAAGATACGATATATCATTGCATGCTACACATACTAAGAATACTATGCACATTGCCAAATACCTCTATCTAAAATAGTAATTTCCCCCCACACATTCTCAGGCAACAGGACAACGATAACAAACATAGAAAACGGTTTTTAGGCCATGAGTTTAGAAAAAGCAGGAAGACAATAGCGACTCAAATTAGTCCCAACGGGGAAAAACTGGGAAGATCACAACAATGCGACCACACACGAAGAGACTAGGCAGCAGACTGACCACCCCTGCAACGAACCGTCTAGGTCTCAAGGTCCACGCATGCGTGGTGAGCTCAGGATTTGGCGGCGCCAATCAGTGATTGACACATATTTTGATGGGCAGACGGTACATAATTATTTCATTATTTAAATGAGGACAAAGACGAGGTGAGCAAGGGACGGAGGTCAAGGACACGATGCGTAAGAGTGTTATGCCTACTCGCACTGAAGTGCGCAGGGTTGGGGATTCGTGACATACACCACATAACCATAACGTACAGGTAATTTGAAAGGACACCACCTGATAGTGAATGAAGAAAATATAGACTTCACTACGATATCAAGAGACACCACCAGCTAAAAGATCACAAAAAGTAGGGTCTCTGAGGAGATCAAGATGATATTGCTAACAGAAAAAAGTTGTCCACCGCGACACTCCATACACTCACCAACATTTGGATAAAAGGGGACAACGTAAAAATAAAATCAGAAATGAAATTAGGGAGAGCTTTGGTGAGATCAGTACTTATTTCCAAATGTAGCACCTGGTCACAGACCAAAACTGAACAGGAAAATCTAGATAAATGTCACAGAAAGCAATTATGAAAAATCCTGAACATTTATTATCCGGCCAAAATAACAAACAAAACCCTATATACAACATGCAAAAAACATAACTGTTTCCTAAAATGTTAGAACACCGATGGCGTTATTTGGACACATCCTCAGACGAGACACGGAAATACCACCAAACAAGGCAATAGAATCATATTTTATCCTAACTGGAGGCAAATTTCGGGAAAGGCCAATTACAACTCTACCAGTAACGAAACACAATGATCTATCTTATCTACAAGACAACGTGAAATTCAAGACTGCCAAAGACCTGGGATAACTAAAAACCATTGCACAAAATAGAAACCATTGAAGAAATAAGGGACGCAGCCGAAACTGAGATGCGAAAGGCTCTTTATATATATATATTAGTTTTATATATATATATA
>JARBEQ010123406.1:0-13620 GCA_030265355.1 Tritonia tetraquetra | reverse complement strand
TCTTGTCTGCATTTTTGTTGTTGTGTCCAGCTGAGGAAGGGTTTTACCCGAAACGTTCTGTATCATTGTTATTGTCTATTGGAATTTTCTACAATTTTCTCTGTATTTTTTCATGCATTTACATTGAACTTCCGGCAGCCTTCATTAGCATATCGAAATGCATGTATCCCAACCACCAAACATAGAATTGGCAATACTATGAATCCAATGGTTGGGTTGGCTTCCTTTTTTCTGAATTCGTTCATTAAGAGCGGAATGGATTAGAGCGCTAGCATTGCTAGCATTGTCAAAAAAATGCAGCGCTTAAGAGAGGCCACTGCACTGCACTGGATCAAGATATTAGGCCAAGCAGGTGATCAGCTCACTGTGACTTTTTGTGGTAGGAATTAATTTTGCCCGGACATCGGCCTTTCAGCCTACTCTTCTCGATTTTCAACTACCAAGGGTGCTTTAACATGCACAACTTGCATACGGGACCTCCGAATTTATCGTCCCTCCCCGATAGGACTAGGTTCTTGATCCCACCTATCTTGGATCAGTGGAGTGGCAAATTGGTTTTAACCGAATTTTGAGAAGTAAAATAGCAGCTGTCGCCGCTGGGATTCGAACCCGGTACATTTCGCTTCAAAGGCCAGAACCATACCTCCAAGTCACTGGGGCCCCTTTTAGACTTATCTACAAACGTAAAGCAACAACAGTATCGAACAACACATCACTTTGTCATCTTTATTCATAACAACTAAATACCCAGTGATTAAGTATTCTATCAAAAATGTGTAGCGCTGACGTATCAAAAAATACAAATTCTGTTTGAATGTTAGGGAGATACAAGTAGGATACAGTCAAAGCTGGTTAAATAAATTCTAAAGGAACTTATCTAAAAAAATCGATTTATCTGAAGAGAAAAAAAGCACCGACTTATATTAATATCAACTCATCCGATGTCGATGTATTCGGCTTTGACTGTATTGGGATAATGAAATATACTGGCATGCTTCTATGTAATGTGAATTATAAAGCCGTAATGTTCACGACTAAATTACTCATGTCTTTTGCCCTTGTGAATCGTCCGTCTGTAAATAAACAAAATGCGTATATGTTATATAATCTGATCAGTTTTCTTATAGCTGATGGGTTGACCACCAAGGCAACAGTAAATATTGTTATGGCTAAAACTTGGGCAACACCTAAAAATGTGACGCTTATTGTGCCATTCAAGGTACGGGGTACATTGGGCTGATCACCTGCTTGCCTTATCTACCTGATCCAGAGTTCCTCCAACACTGTGTCCAACAATGTTGAACATGTTGCTGGTCGCAACACTCATTATGGGTATAATGCGGTCTGGATAAGAAAACAAAAACATCATCATCGATCATCTCAATAATGAGCGGAAGACAGCATCAATAAATAACCTCTGCTTCAAAAGGAGCCGGGATCTTTGAAGTCATTAAATCCTCACACAAAATTAGAAACAAATATTTTGTATTTGATTGGGTTTTTTTTTATTATATGGAGACGCGATCACTAATTGATTAAGAGAGCAGACTTCAACTACGATTGTTGTGGGTTCATGTTCCGCTTCGGGAGCTTTCTCGCTTTCAAATAATCAGAAAATTTCTTCTTATTTTTCTTTTTTTGTAATTTTTTTTTTTTTTTTGCGTTTGTTTGTTGTTGTTTCGTGTGTGTGGGTTTAACCAAACTTTGTTCAGAAATTCGTGGACACGAGTTTCCCAAAGACGGTTTGACATACTAGTTTGTTCAGATTGTGCATGCAGTCGTAGATGTTTAGTAACGTCACGGGTTATACTTTATAAACGTAGATAGCTTTGTGTCGTTCTTTCATGATCATACGGCACATTCCTTTGGTTTACTGTAGGTAACTGCGCTTGAGCTCATACAAAGTCTTGACTGTCACAAGGGCATGAAATCAACTACACGCATGTGAAAACACGTATTGTCCCAGCATTTTCAAATTTCTGCAGTATTTTGAATTTTGAGGACTGACCACTCTTGTTACCTATTATTTATATATAGCGTAAATAAGCAAAACCGTGAGCATGGTTAGCAGTCAAAATCTTCTTGCCAAGTTTCATTAGCATGTAACAGACCGTTGTTGACATAATATACATTAGACTACGCTTAATACCAAGTCTCTTGAGTTGACTTAAATTCGGATGTCTTGACTTCAACACAAGCGTTGGAATGCTTGATTTTTTTACACCCTCGGTCATGAAATGTCGAAATAAAAATAAAAAGGATCAGTTGATTTTTGTTTCATTTTTGTTCCATGGTCGCACTAACCAACAATGTGAAAATAGGCAACACGTTTGGATCATCTAGTGTGTCATTCGACCAAAGCAACTTTCTCGTACTATGACCGAATTACCATATATAGGGTTTAAATACAAATCATTCGGATCGTTGGATCAAAATTGATGCATGATACAAATTGTAGACATATAATGATCTTGGCGAAGTCCAACAGTTGTGTTGAACTTCGGATGTGTTGATCTTTTTTTCCACTCCCCTAACAACATCAACGTAAGGCTTGTGCGGAGTGGACCCGTCAATTTCATGACAAGTTCACTAACCTTACCAACGTCAAATTTCCTTTTTTCATTACTTCAATCTCTTATTCTCTCTTTACCTCCCCCTCATCTTCTCTCTTTACTTCCCTCACTCCTTTCTTTAATTTTCCCTCTCCTCTCGGAAGCGGATGGTGAATTTGACGTGTCCACTCCACACACGCCCCACCGTCTCGACGGCAAAAACGTCAAAAAATGGATGGGAATTTGGCGGGTCCACTCCGCACATCCAAAAGAAAATATAGAGGCCGTGTCACTCAGCCGGCAAAACTATTGCCGTCATAAATTTAACGGATCCACTCCGAAAGAGCCGGTAAGCGTAATCGATTGTATGTACCCTGATGTGTATGTCCACGAATATCTGAATGGACTATATTTATCATTGTACCATAAGTCTTCTACTTCTTCTTGCACTTATCTATCCATGTAGCTAGACAGAAATATAGTTATTGCAAAGGTTTGATACTCAGAGCACAACTCACCAAAATAGTATACAAGATTGGTTATTTTGATCCAGGTATTCACCGTCCGAGGTTCCTTCTGCTGCATCGTCCATGCTTCTCCCGTGCGTGTTTATGTCAGGGATGATAACCTTGGTTTGTTTCCGTCTCTGCTGTAGGTGGTCAAACCTTTCAAATTTCTTGTCCTTCTGATGGTTGTCTATCCATCGGTCACGGTTAAACATTTCTGTCGCTGTTTTGGCATCGATGTTTCCCTGGTCACGCCTCAGCATGGCTCTGTACCTCGTAGATATCCTTTTGGGAGAAGCATCAAGGTCTTCACGCTTACTTTTACTCACGACTTTTGGAGTACGTGTTTTTAAATTCTTTAGAACCGCTGGTGAAGAAGGCTTAGCTGTATTTTTTTTGTTCGATTTTAGATTAAACGAGGTCACCGTGTCAGAACTGCTAGCGACAGACATTGCGTCCAGTTCGTTGCATATGTCGAATCTCAACTGTGTCGCGCTTACTTGTGTCGTATTTCTGTCCAAGGAACTGGTTGATGCAAACGAGAATTTTACAGGGCCATCTGTTCGTATAGGTCCCTCTGCCCCCTCGTTGTTCGTTCCATGCAGAGGAACATCCGTACCCACTGGTTGTATGACTACTTCCTGCATGTTATCAATATACCACGAATCAGTGGAGGAGCTTTGTTTTGCAGTTGTCATTGGTGGTGATTTTGACTCCTCGTCACTATCCTTTTTATTTATCAATTTGGCCCGTAATTTACTTTTTTTGTTACGTCCCTTTTTCTTTTGTCTTTCATATTTGTTCCGGACAGGGGAGTCATCACCTCTGTAAAACTGTTTATACATTGTGATCGCGTGTGGTTTGCCAGTTTGTTTCATGGTATTGGCTTGAAGTCGCTCTGTCCGACACTTGTCTTTTACTCGCCTTTTCCCTTTCAACTCTTCAAGTGAGGGAAAGTCAAAGGAGGACTTAGTACCCGCTCCACCGACGCCTGCTGACGATGATTGCAGTATGTTCGTAGGACGGCCCTCTGTTGACTGCATTATGCTCATAAGACGGCCCTCTGTGACGTCAGTGTCTGTACCTTTAGCAACAGAAGCCCAAGTTTTTGGTATTGCTTTTAGCTTGGAAATAGGATGGCTATTATCCACTTCGGCAGATTCTTTCTTCGAAGAAAAGGAGTCACCTACCGATGTATCTCTTTCTTTGTTCTTATGGGACGTTGTTGGCGATTTATCTTCAGCGATTCCCTTATCTTCCCGCCCGACGTTATCTATTTGACCATGCCTTTTATTAGTTTCATTCCTTGAACAGCCAGCTGCTACTTCAGCACAGCGTCCCGTTTTGTCGCGTGTTTTAACGGGCGTTTTTTCAGAAGACTCTGTCGTAACTAGTCCTTTTTTAGGCGAATCGCTATTGGCCCGAAGACTCCTACTGCTGTCCTCCAACAGTTTCCTAAGCATAGGCCATTCTTTCTCGACAGATTTAAGAAGCTTATTATGCTGGTCTTCAACTTGTTTGTTTTTCTCTTCCAGAGCTGTGTCAAGTAACTTCTGTTCTTTGTTTTGTCTCCTTGCGCTTTTCACATCACGATCCAATCCACATTTAGTTTTCTTTGCTGCTGATTTTTTCTGCGATTCATTCTTGCCGTCATTGATTTTCTGTGAGGTACTTGGTTTTCTCTGATCTAATGTTTGGTTAAGAGGTGTCTTATTAGACGTGACTTCGCGCCTTGAAATCGACTTTAATTTTTCTGAAATTTCAACTTGGCGAGGGAATTGTTTGGCAATTTTCACTCTCAATCGGGGAGTGTGTAGGCCAGCGCGAGGTCTTCCTGGAACGAAAGAATGATAAGGTAAAGATAACGTAAAAACTTCTAAGAACGATAAAGCACAGGAACGTAGAACGTTTCGAGTATAACCCTTCCTCAGCTGACAAACAACAAACAGAAAACAAAGAACATGTAACATGGAGATTGGTTGATAACTTCCAGCAGCCCCCATTTTGTTGCATTGAAGATAATGAATTGTAGTAAACGTTTCGTTATCCGTGCTTTGTTTTGTACTTGTTGAAAAGTATGAGGGACAAAGATGTCATCAAAGAACTAAATATCATTATGGTCCATTAAAGATGCATCAAGAATGCGGAAATTATTAACACAAGACTGGTTAAGATGGAGATATCGATAATGATGACGTTGATGACGACGATGATGTTATTGGTGATGATGATAATGATATTAATGTCGATGATATTGATGATGATGAAGATGCTGATGATGATGATGATGATGACGATGATGATGATGATGATGATGATGATGATGATGATGATGATGATGATAATCGTATGAAAAAATAAATCAATAAATCTAGTTAACAATGAAGGAATCCTTGAATCCAATCACAATACGTTTCATTCTTATCTATTTCTTCTTAATTCAAAAGCATACCTTGTTTAGACGCTTTTGGGGTCTTGCGTCTTGTATTCTTAACCGAGGCTAATCTCTGCCTGGCCAGTTCCTGTCGCAGTGTGGCTTCCCCCGGTGAGCCATCGTTGAAACTATAGACACTTGCCGACGACTGTCCTCGTCGCTTTGCGTTGGTATTTTGATTGTATCTGCCATTGTTGTGGTCATCTGAGGCTAAAATGGTTTGGATTAGAATCAAATTAAATGATTAGGGGAGGAGGGGGTTGCTATAAAGATTTATTTTTTTTAACATTATTGTAAGCATCTTAAATTATCAACATTTATTATCATCATTTTCCTCGTCATCACTCTCATCACCAACATCACCATCATCACCATCATCATCGTAATCATCAGCAGCAGCAACAGCAGCACCAAGATAAACATCATCTTTAACACCAGCATTATCATCGTCATCATTATCATCACAATCACAACCCTCATCCCCACTTCGAGAAATGATGATAAACATATGTATCTCCGTGCTCTTGATGATCATCATCAATCGTACCCCATCAAACCGTATTGTTGTCATTAGCATTGCTATATACAAATATTACTAGATAGATAGAGTATGTTTTTACAAATCATTTCAACCATCCAGTTATGAATTATTATGCAACCAAAAACGTCAAACCCTTTAACTCTAGTATTTCATTCTTCACAATTTTGGGTTATCCGGGAGAACAGTGGTATCAGAAATATGAATGTTGGTTTATGTCGCAAAATGGGTTGGGTTATATGTTCAGGGATGCTACGGGACAAGTGACTCTGCTTGTTCCGTATCCCTGAACCCTAAATTCTTAACATACAGTGAAATACAGTTTAAAAAAAAAAATATATATATAACATTTTGCAACATAAACAAATATTCCTATTTTTGATACCACTTACACTCCTGGATAACCTTGTTTTGCTTGGTGAACGGGGCAAAGGAATTCAAATTTTAGAATTGATTTTAAAAATATTTAAAAACAAGAGATAGACTAGACTATCTTAGACCTATCTAATCTAATCTTGAGTTCCTATCTGTGTGTGAGAGAGGGAGGCTTGTCTTGTTGGGGTTTTGCTTTGTTTTGTTTTGTTTTGTGTTGTTATTTGGGGGGGGGTGTGTTTGGGTTGGTGTTTTTAGCATACTGCATTCTTATGTTAGCATACTTTAGCATGATTTAATGAAGTTTCGGTGTCTGATTTTAATCTGATTTTAATAACCAAAAACTGAAGTGGCTGATATTACGCCTTCCCTTAAAACAATCGAAACCTAGACTTCTAGTCTATATGCCACTCACGGCTCGTTTGTTGAATCACGTTGATAATTGTTGTCTGGACATTCGAAGGTCCGGCAGTTTCCGTATTAGGTAAGTCCTGTGTCCGGTGTTTCTTGCCAACCATGTCATTGAAGAGATCCACCGTTCTGTTGATAACATCTATACCTGCCAACTTGTAACCTATTATTTTACCCAGCGATACGATAGGGTTCGGGAGGTATTTGCCTCGGTGAGAATAATCATCTAATCTATCATTACCAGTAGGAGAGGGAGGCATCATTTCGATTATTCTAATATATAGGGATAGTGATACATCATACAACCATAAATAGTGCGAAGAAGATGATTTAACAATAACAAATCAAGGAGTGAGAAGATTGTGACGTCATGTCCTCTTTTCACCAACATCAATTTACTGCGAGAGTTTTCTGAGACAACATTATTTTAGTCGAAGCAAATGCCTTGACTCACTGATTAGCAATGGTTTCAAGCGCAAAACGGGTCTGAAACGAAATATGTTTGACGAATGATGGCTTGTCACTTGTCAGTAGGATGATAATATATAGCAGTACCCGTTTCTTGGAAAGAGTTGGTGAACTAGCAGAGAGAGAAGTGCCCCTAATCGTGGCTGGATTTAGATTATTAGAGTAGGAGAAGCTCTAGTCTAGGCTATCTATTTACTTGCGAGGCCCTTCCAATCGCCTACCCTAGCGACTAGAGGGGGACTAGACGGACGAGTATTTTTTTGATTCAGTGAAGCCGAGGGGCAATGACTTGATATTATTGTCAAATACCGTGGTAATTGAAAAAATGCATAGATGTCAAAATTAACATTGTGAAAAACATTTGCAATTACCGAACGTTGTAAACATTTTGTGGAATAGTGAAAGTTTAACGTTAATGTTATTTTCTTTTTCGAACAAATTGTATTGCCTGGAAAGTGTTAAAAAGATGTTTCTGACATCATGTCGACAGTAACAATATGGCACTTTAGATCATGCAAAATTAGAACCCACAAATTTGTAGTAAACGGTGTTGAAGAAATTACATAATTTTTCTATCGGAGGCAAACGAACAAAATCTCATAACAATTTGTTAGCCTACGTTTATCGACGTCACCTGCTTTATGTGACTTGGCAGTTTCCCTCAACCTTTCCCAGGGATGTGTCAAAGGCTAGCGGAGGGAAGGAGTCGCCTTAGGTCTCCTCTTGATAGAGCTGTCCTGTATCCTGCCACCCCAAAAAAATATACAAATTGCAAGATTTAATGAGTGAATGACCTAACACGGCGTTAAGTACGACAAATTAATAATACAACAAATGACTCGATCAACACATTTATTACGAAAAACACACACAATAGCAAAAAACACAAGACGTTTTTTGTATGCCGTTGTCGTTATCCTCAAAATCCTCATCATCTTTACTGCTGTTATTATTGTTGTCATAACACTAACACAGGCTAGTACCTCCCCTTAAACTGGCCTCACGTGCAACTAGTAAATGATTTTATCCTAATCTTTCTCCTGAAGGGAGTAAGTACACTTTCGTCATTTCCTTGTCCTGTTCTTACCCTTTGTCTCAGTGTGACAGTTCTACAGTCTACATATAACAATGTAACGTTTGCTTGTTGCTCAAGCTCATCAACATTGTCTCTAAAACTCCTTTAATATTTTAAGGATTCATTTTTACCTCATACGTGTTGTCTCTAATTAATTAAGCACGGGAAACGTGACTCTCTGAGCACTCTAGTAGTTCTATTCAAAACTTCTTCGGCTTAGACCTTTTTGCATATCAAGGGAAGTAATCGTGTCCTATTATATTCGTTTGTTTGGTTACATCCCCTTTCTATGTATACCAATTGACGAAAATAAAATTAGATGGCCCACCACATTTCAATAAGTTTCTGTAGTCCTTCACACACTCGTGGACACACAAGTCAGGGTGTATCTCAATAACGGTCTGTTACATTTTATTCACACTTGGCATGAGGATTTTCACTGCTAAGGACGTTACAACAATATGATTTTTTCGGAGTGGAATTCATCCTCGTTATCTATTTCGCTTATTTACACTATATTAAAACAACACGCCTTATGTGGCAAAATCTGCTCAGTTTCCTTATAGCTGAGGGGTTTACTACCAAGGCAACAGTAAATATTGTTATGGCCAAAACTTGGGCAACACCTAAAAATGTGACGCTCATTGTGCCGTGCAAGGTTCGGGGCACAGAAGGCTGATCACCTGCTTGCCTTAGCTACCTGATCCAGAGTTATTCCAGCACTGTGCTCAGCAATACTGAACATGGAGCTGGCCACGACACAAACGCCGTGCGGAATGTACTAAAAAACACACCGTGTGAACAGGTCATTACCGTAAACCACGCATTATGTGGCAAAATCTACTCAGTTTTCTTACAGTTGAGGGGTTTACCACCAAGGCCTTATGTAGCCAAATCTGCTGTTTTCTTAGCTGAGGGGTTTACCACCAAGGCCTTATGTGGCAAAATCTACTCAGTTTTCTTAGCTGAGGGATTTACCACAAAGGCCTTATCTGCCGTTAGATTTTGAATGGCGGTATCAGGCACTGAATCCACTCACCATAATTTAGCTAGTGGAATTAGGAACACAAAACCTCTTAATCGTGCAAATAGGTGATTAGAGCATGACAGTTTCCTGAATGATAAAAGGTGTTTTAAGCTTCAATTTCTGATATAGAACCTGAGAGCTAAAATACAAACTTTCAAAGTTTAAGAAATTTCTCATGTTGGTGATGAATCGCCACCATCACCGGATTTATTGTCATTGTTATTGTCCCAGTCTGTGTCACACGGCTTGTGAGTGAGTCTCACGCCTGCCCAGTACTGCCCCGTTCCACTCTACAATCCACAATACGGTGTCGATTTAGATTGTGCTTTTTAAAAGCGGAAAACGAAATATAAACAAAAATTAAGGGAGTAAATGTAGTTAGTAGTTGATTACATTGTGGGGACGTGGACTGCAATATAAATATTTATTTGCCACACGTCGCTAAAGAGGGGGCAATTTTCTTAACAATGCAACGAAAATAACATAATGAGGGTACTTATCAAGAACAGAATAGTCTAGATATATCAGTTACGTTATCAATAGACTGACAGCAAAAGAAGCGTGGAGCAGAACAGAAGAAGAAGACAATAAGGGAGAAGAGAGGGGGAGGGCAGACTTACTGACAGAAAGACCAACAGACTATGCGCGTAATATTATAATGTCAAAATAAGAGACAATCATATAGCAAGGTACGAGCGTTATAGAAAGAAAAAGGGGGGGGGGGGGGGGGAGTAGGGGCAGCGTTTATATTTTGATAATTTGGCTATTTGCCTTATCAAGTCTTATTAGACTAGATTTTATCTCATCTCTAAAGAATACGCTTAATTATTCACGGCATAATATATAGATAGATAGACAGACAGACAGATAGATAAGAGAAGATAAGATAATACTTTATTGTCCAAAAATGGCACATTGGTATGGTGAAGCTTAACAACTAACATACACACTTTCATACTCCAGGCATTCCGAAAAACAAATTGACAAAACAACAAAAATAGAGATTAATGAAATGATAGGCATGGCAATACATATGATAATGAAGTGGACACTCATATGAAATTAGATAAGGGGGGAGGGGGGGGGGTCATAAAAAGGCAAAATAATACGAGGCGGCAATGTCAATAATCAAATGGAGGTTGGCAAGAATGATTGTTTGTACCTCTCTCTTTTGAAGGTCAAGAAGAGAGGTCTATTAATACGTTATTAGATCAGATAGACATATGGATGGATAAATAGATAGACAGATAGATCGATCGATCGATAGATAGATATTAGATAGAAAGATATATTGATAGACAACTAGATAGATAGACAGACAGACAGGCAGGAGACTAAATATAGATGATAGATATATAGATATAAGATATAAGTTTATATCAAAAGCGGTGCTACAGAAGTTTAAAAGATTCCACGTGAATGTCCAGAGCATCTTCTTTCTTTCTTTCTTATCCAATTCCCTTTTACCATTACTATACAGTGTAGGGCCAGCACTATGAGGCTAGATTTGAAGAAAAAAAGATGATTAACGCCCTAAATTTCTATGGTCCCTATAAAAATCATACTCGCCAACCTATGATAAGTAAAACATGAATCCAACACACACACACACACACACACACACACACACACACACACACACACACACACAGAGAGAGAGAGAGAGAGAGAGAGAGAGAGAGAGAGAGAGAGAGAGAGAGATACACACACATCACACACGCAGGACGCAAACAAAGACACTTTCTCTCTCTCTACCACACACACTTTCTTTAATTCTTGTTATGGCCAAACCTTGGGCAACACCTAAAAATGTGACGCCCATTGTGCCGTTCAAGATTCGGGGCACAGTGGGATGATCACCAGTTTGCCTTATTTATTTGATCCAAAGTTCCTCCAGCACTGTGTTCAGCAATGCTGAACATGAAGCTGACCGCAACATTCCTTAGGGATATAGTTTGGTTTGGATTATAAAACAAAGCAATCCTTCTCTTAAATGCCAAAAAGATTAGAAACATAATCCTAGATGCGGCTGTTTAAAGAATTTTTTGATATTTTTTAACTTTGGTTAAATCATAAAGCCCAATGAAATGAGAGCTGTTGGAAGCTGTAGGCCAAAAGATAAAGATGCAAATGTCAAATCTTCTAAATGGGAAAAAAAACTACTGACGTTTCGGGTGTAAGTCTTCCTTCTTAAACAAGTAACGCAATATCATTTTAATGCTGATCGGCAACGCATGACACTAAGTGTCTAACCATTTATTTGTTGTTTTGTTGGTTTAGATATAAATGTTTTTGTTAGTTTGTGTTATTTGTTTGGGGTGGGGTGGGGGTGAGGTGCGACAACTTGTCATTTGTGTTCATTGTTAGCTGAGGAGGGTTACCACCGAAACGTTTTACTTCCCTTTGTTTTGTTCGATTTGGAAGTGCTGACATTTTCATTAGAATTTGTCTTTTTACCTTTGGTCTATCTACAACTTGGAGTTGCCCTCAAGTCATTTTAGATGTGCTAAACAAGATATCATACAATAACATGTTGTTGCTACCAATTCTGATGAAACGAGAAAAGCAGGGAGAGTGGGTTGGCCATGAGATATCTTGATGGTGATAATCAAGATAAACAAGCGATTCAACGCAGTTTGAAATAGATGGCAAAAAATGTGCTGACCACATAGGACCAATAACAAACAGATAGCTAGGAAAGGACATGAATCCATTACGAAAGTAGCCTTAAGGGCGTCAAGGCAGTAACTAGAGATGGATGAATGACCAAAGAAATTTTCCAAATCAGACTGACCTTAACCTTGCATAGGGAGGAATGACATAAACGTTGTGGCTCAGTGGCTAAGTGTTAAATCATCGAAAGTCAAATGATTCGAATCTCGCTGAGAGACGATGATCTTTCTGTTAAAAGTCAAAGTCGGCGGCCGTGGCCAATGTAATAACCTCGTCGTTTTGGCTCTAAGGGCAGCCACAGAGAGAATGCTTAATGCTGACGCTGATTTAAAAAAAAACAAAAAACAATAGAGAGCAACTCACGAATGATGATGGAAAGAGGTTGAAAAGGGTTCTCTTCTTCTTTCTCCTTCTTTCTTATCCAATTCCCTTTTACCATTACAGTGTAGGGCCAGCCTTATGATGCTGGATTTCTCTGGATCAGGATATTTAGCCAAGCAGGTGATCAACCCACTGTGACCTTTTGTGGTAGGAATTAATTTTGCCCGGACAGCAACCTTTCGCTTCAGAGGCGAGAACTATACCTCTGCGCCACTGGACCCCTCGTCGTTTGGCTCTAAGGGCCGCCACAGAGAGAACGCTTATTATTGACGCTGATTTTAAAATAACAACAATGGAGAGCAACTCACGAATGATGACGGAAAGAGATTGTTTATTTTTACCACAGCGTCAGCAAATAAGCGTTCCCCATGTGGTCTCCCTAAGGGTAGCGGGGCCATACCCTAGCTTTCTTGGATGGGGAGAAAAACATGAGTACCTTTACCAACACTGTGCACAATAGAGATCTAAGGGTCCGTCCCTTGTCTAGTCGTGAAACCACTAACCTCTGAATGCGTAGGTCCCGGGTTCGAGTCCTATCTTGGGCGGGATTAAATTGTGTCTCTGAACCTTTCATAGTTTTCTTGGCTCTGTCCTGAAGATTCAAGCGGAATCTTCTCAAGTTCTGTTGATTCGCCTTTGATATGATCTTTCTGCGTTGAAAAGGGTGTAAAACTTTAAACCTTATAACGTTTTAGATCTATTGACAAACCAAACATCGTAAACAGTTGGATACATGTGGCCGCTGCATTCGCAAAACATTGATATCCATCTACACAATGCTGGCCGTTCATGCAGTCGGTTACCATCTTGCCTTGATCCACACACAGTATGTCCGGCTCTACGTTCAACATAAGGCTGGTCCACAACACTGCGCTGCAATATTGTTTTTAAAAGGATTGGAAAGAAAGAAAGAAAAGAAAGAACGAGAGAAAGACGCAAAACACATCTTATTTGTTTTTTCACATAAAGAATACATTATGCACCCCGATGTATGTCTAGGGTCGTCTATTAAGCGTTTATTGAACGTTATACTACTATTAGGCCCTATATAGATTTTGGTTGTCCTCCATGGAATCATACATTTGGAAGAAGTAAAGAAGAAGAAGAAAGAATAGCACTTATATTGCGCATATCCACGAAGTTCATCATGCTCTATGCGCTTTACAATGTATAGTTTACCCCC
>JARBEQ010123295.1:0-10971 GCA_030265355.1 Tritonia tetraquetra | reverse complement strand
CCCCCCCCCCCCCCACGTCTGAATGAGAAACAGGATATCCATCCACATTATTGTTTGACAGTTCGTGCCAATGAGCAGCACACAAATGATGAGTTGTGTGCACGACATACATTCTCCATTCGCCCGCCAGTCATTTTTCACACGATGTTCTTACGACAAACATAATTTGATAAAGAGAAACTGGCAATTTGATATTGTTTGTTTGATCAAGCCCGACCATCAACACCACAATGCAGTGTTGGGAGACAGCTTTATTTTCTACCATGAATTATGGCGAACAGGATGTCCGGAACTCGCGATTGCAGGCCTCTCAGGCACAAAGTGACAAGCATAGAGCTAGCTGGGGTTGTTTTAGATCCAAGGATTTTAGACAAGCAGGCAATCGGCCCACTGCGTCCATCGCCCTCTATTGGCACCATGAGCATTATATTTTCTTAAAAGTCTTTCTTTCTTTATCAATAATCTTTTTAGTACCTTTCGGTGTAAGGTTTATGCAGAATACACAAACGTTCGCCATGATAAATAAATCATAAAAAGGCCAAGAAACAAATTACTGTTGACGTTGTGCTACTAATTAGCAATTTTTTTTAATGGTTCACTCTGGGCAAGCAATTTATCATGCACAATCTCAGAAATCCTCTTCCTCAAAAGGAATAAGAAGGGGAAAGAGCAGAAGACAGAACATTCTGTATGAACAACGTGGTGGTAGCGATAGAAAATAAGCCATCGATTTTTGTTAAAAGTGGCACGAGGATGGCCTAATCGTAGTATTAAGCGACTCTCATTTCTGATTTGGTGAAGTTGCCGTTAGAAGGCGTGGGGTCGCTTCCAATTTGGCATGCCATTTTTCTTTGGCTATGTCCAATTTCCTCCTAGAACATATTTGGAATGATATCATACCGTACTTGTCTTTGATTTCAGTTATCATTCATGTCTTATATGTCCATTATTTCTCGTTAAAGTAGGCAATGCTTTGAGTAAGGACGACTATTAACCGTAACGACAACTATTGATCGAATACCATCATATACCATTCCAAATATGTGCTAGTCGGAATGTCCCGTTGATTATGGCTGCTGTTCCACTGCTTGTCTTTAATCGGGAAACAAAGAAAGTGTGTACTAACCAGATCACACACTGGTCATGTGCGAACGCATGGGGTCGCAATCCATTTACCCAATAAACACCCAGTGTCCTTAAAACCCCATTAATTGTGACACAGAAACACATCAATGCTTACCGAGGGCCCAAGTCAAACATAGCCCAAATAAAAAACAAACAAAGCTACTGCTTCGGTCGCGGGAAGGATAACTCTTGACTTCCTACTTACGCCTTCTGGGTAATCAATCTAGCGAAAGTCTATGACTATGAGTTGGCTCCCTTTTGACCACGAAATCTCACTCTTCTCTCGGTTAGGTCCCTATCTAAATTTACCCTAGACTCTTGCTACACTGAAGTACGTCGTGCCAGGAAAAGTATTACGTTATTATGAATATACATTATCAGAGTTGTGTGAAGCAACGCACAACGCAGAGGCATTTCCTTGAGAGTATCAAACGCCCAAACTAGGGAGGTGGCCGTTACAGATGGAAAGATAGACACGATATAGAACTATTAGATATATAAAACTGAGCTGTTGATCTGATACTAAATGGGACAACCCAACACGATGAATGCAGAGATAGATAGATGGATGGCAAGATAGACTGACATATAGTGGAGATAGATAATATGCCACTGGCAGGTAGACAGATGGATAGATTAACTGTCAGGCGTATAAAGTAGAGTTGGTAGTTTTACGCCCCTGGCAACATATCATAGGTCGTATCAAAGGCGATATTTAATCCATCTGATAGTACTTGATTCCATATGGAATCTACAGCACAATCATCATAACAACTCGGAAAAAGTGTTAAAGGACAAAATAGCCACGTCATCACTGGGATTCGAACCCATGACCTTTTGGGTACAAGGCGAAAGCATTATTATTCCCAACGCTACGACGGCCCTCAGATTTTAAAAAAAAATGACGTCATTGTCATCATTTCACCGTCTCCTCATTTTGATGATTTTTAAATGATTCCTGTTCCGGAAAATGCCAACGGAAAAACGTCTCTTCATTACACCACCCCGTCCGCTAATTCAAAGAGATCGAGCATAGACCATTTACCTGGTAATTGCTGACACACTTCCACTGATATCGTCCTCCGAGCAGTCTTCCATTGTCCACATAAGTTAAAACAATATGATAATGATACAAGTCACCAGGCAATTATTTGGAATCAAAGGGAAGGAACTAGGCCGTTTGAAATTGACACGCCCATCAAAAACAATTATTGTATAAACAAACATTACCTTCGTGTAGAGCAATTGGTGACACGGTTTAAAGGGCTTCCGCTTCCCTTCTACTACTACTACTCTATATGGTTCATATTGTAGTTATAGCTGATACGATCAATTAGTATTAGTCCAGATTCGAAGTCCGATTTTGATAATCTTACCCCAGAGTGTCTTTCTGACACTGACACATTATTTCCAACTGCCCTCGCTTTCGCTCAAACGTTTCCTCCTCCATTACAGACAGGTTTGCAAACCACAAGTGGCATAATTTCACACCCCTACTGATGTAGCCACGAGTTTAGGTATCAGCTCCTTACCACTACACTATTCCAGTTGGGCAAATCAAAATTGTCATTATATTATCATCATTATTATGTACACAGTGGGCTGATCACCTGCTTGTCTAAAATTCTTTGTTCAGCCATGATTGGTGGTCGGGGTGCCTGGATTTATACAGGGTATCTTGTGTTCCTTTCGTGACTGAAAATGGGGTTGGCCCCAACACTGCTCTGCTGTATTAATGGGGTTTGATCACACAAAACAAAAAAAACAATTATTATTATGTTCTCTCCATGACTCCAAATCTTTGCCAAGTCCAAATATGCTTTGCATGCACTTTTCTTTTGTCAACCAGTTGATTTATTTTTTACTAACATTTTTACATAACATACTGCCAAGCATTGCATAAAATATGTCTTTGCAGAATGTAGCTTAGGTAAAGAAGCAGCACAATGACACAACTATAGTTTAGTAGTCATGTCATGTTGGAAAATGGTAAGATTGAGTAGCAAGAATGAGAAACATGATACCCAGCCATAAGCACCCTCAACATTGAATGACAATACATGACAAGAGAAAGCTTTCTTTCTTTAAAGAAAGTAACCCCCCCCCCAAAAAAAAAGGAAAAGATTAACCAAAAAAAATAATAAATACATAACATAAAATAATTTAAACAACAAAACAACAAACAAGATACAACAGAAGGAAACATTTAAACACACTGACACAGAGTGGAAGATTATTTCAAAACATGGTAATTTATTTTCTTTGTTAGAAAACATTCACAAAAGACAATCCAATATCGACAACATTCATTGTAAAAATCCTGATTCTATGTTCAGGTGTACAAGAAATACTTCTTATTTCAACAAAGTATGATGGATAATTATATTTATATCTAAATATTTCTATCCATTCCACAAGATTTTCAAGTTGATTTGGAGATCAATTGTTGGGTCACTTCCTCTAAGAGCACTAGCCATTTATGACAGAGTATGAGCTTAATCTAATAACTATTATAACCATAATTTGAAACAATAATATTGCGAAAAAATTCTGGTTCTGCCATGCAGTGCAGTGCTTTATGATTGGAACATCTGCAAGCTATAGGCACATGAACCAACAATAGTAATAATAATAGGGCTTTATTGTCCAATCAGCAGACACCCGCTGTAGAAAAAATGCAATGCATTTCCCTGTTGGAAAAAGTTGAGTGGTAGAGCAATGTTTTATGAATAATGACTAATGATGGTGACAATGAATTTACGTCCCTGTAAGAATAACATGTCTGCAAAAAAAAAATCACACAGTCAATGAATAGTGTCAGCTGTCCTCATCCTCTTCATCGTCTTCCTTGGTCTCCTTCCATTTCTTGGCCAATGCCAACAGTTTGAGATTAGGTTTGGCCGCTTCTTCATCAGGGAAGATATAATCAAAGTACTCCTCCCATCCCGCGTCCATCTGAGAAAGAAATACATACCAGATGTAATGCTCCATACTCAAATTCTTATGCTCCACAAGAAATCAAAAGAACAAGTCACTATACTACACGCGAGATTGAATGATAAAACAAAGTATGTTTATCCACAGCCCAAGTCACATTACATGCTTCATTACTACTTCACCCACCCAGGTACTGGTGAATTAAAAGTATGTCCAGAAAAAAACACATTAACAGACTTTTATGGTTATGTCTTAAAGTATTAGAAAAAGCCAAGACATGAGTAGTTAGCAGGATGAGAATGAGCAAAAAAAGATCTCCAACCTATGAAAATAAAAAATCTCAATCTCAACAGTTCTATCAAAGATGATAAATACATAAGATAAACAACTCAGCGTTTTTCACTTTATAATGAGCGAGGACAATTTAAGAGTTGTTTCCCCTGAATTGGTGAGTTTCAATAGAGGGCAAGAGCAAAGTATTTTCAATCAAACATCAGAAAACAGAGGGACGTCAGTCTTTACACAAGCATGTCATCAGTCCCTTTATCTTTTATTGGCCCATCACAATGAGAAATGCACTAAATACTATCCCCCATTTCAGTCAGTTCCATTTACGGCTGGTTTGGTTATCATAAGATTTCTAATACAAAAGTGAATTTTCAAATCCCTGCTTGATTTTTCCAGTTCTGAACATATATACCAAAGCATTTATCTAATCGCAAACTGAAAAGACAACTATCTAATGAAGATGGCTAGCGCTGTTAAAAGCATCTTGCACAGAGGGATTTACGAAGTGCCTGAAGCCGGACTCAAGCCCACAACCCTCACCATGAAAGTCTGTAGTCTAGACCACTCGGCCACCTCGCCTCCAGACGTCCAAAAAGGCTTTTTTTTAAAGCGCAAAATCAGTCAAGCCCCTGTGTCTAAAATATAAACTGGAGGAGTATGACACCTTGAGCTCATCTCATAAAGTCCCTTTACTTTGAAGAGAAAGAAAGATTTAAGATTTCCCAAGAAATGAATCCATTCACTACGACCACCACCCAAATACTTACCCCATCATCTGTCTGAATCTTTCTCCTCTTCTTAACTTTCTGTGGCATGAGCTTCTCCACTTCCTCACGTGTATTCTCATCACCCATCTCACTCTGTCAAACAAAAAAGATGTCGTCAGTTAGTACTTTGGTCATAAATAAGATGGCTAGTTTTGAAATTGTGAAAAAATGTTAAACTCGTTTAAAAAAACAAAACAATTTCTCTATTTCTTCTCCATTTAACACTTTTTATGCCACCAGTTTTGGGGTTTTTTTTCCCCTTAGAGCGCCACTTGTTTTTATGGATAACACAGAAAATGACCCATGTCAGAAAAAAAAATTGTATGCGCTAAATTAGAGATGACCAAATAAAACTAACCGAATCAAGCATTGTAAACACACTTATTTCAAAACTAACTAGAACAAAAATCGGGATTCTTTCTCTACTATCTTCAGAATTTGAGTCACATCAATTAGGCATGTTATGCTCTTAAAATTACATAGTTTTCTGTGTGTGTTCTGGTCAAAGTTGGCACTGGTTGACAACATCGAAAATTTTGACAATGGTTGAAAATGGCATATAAAGTGTTAAGTATTTTCATAAACAATCACTTGGCATACAATATCCATGACAGGACATTTTACAAGCAACCAGTGAGTCTTAAAGATCTAATAAGGGAAGTAACTAAAATTTTACAAAAGAGACGACTTGTTAAAAAAAACCTCTTCAATACAAGACACTAGAAATATCTTTAAACAAACGCCTATGAAACACGGTACCTCTAAACTCTGCCAGGATTCAAGTAGCAGCAAACGTTCCTCTTTGTCTTCTGAAGTTTTGAGGGCTCTGTTGGCTTCTCTGTAAACAGATCGAGCCTTTTCCAGCTGACCATCCTCAGGGATGGACACCGTGAATCTAGCAAAACTGATCCAAACCTGGATGTCCCATAAAAACAAATCTTTTAACATACAAATAAATATCAAGATAATAATTAAGACAATGGTATCATTTCAATATATGTAATCCCAACAATTCTTTTACATTTGCTTAGCACTTAAAATTCAGAGTGAATTTGTTTGAATCTGGGAAGAGATAGCAATGCTATACAGTGATCTCCGCCTAAGAACCCACCCATCAGGAGACAGCATTAGCGAGTTCTAGCGCAAATTTCTAAGGGGAGCAATCAAAGCTAGACATGAGGTGGTTAATTCCTCTTTTGGCCAATGTAAATTACCTCCCTTTGGTAAGGAACATTTTTTACATGACCCGTGTGGTGGGCGGCTCTCTTTGATTGATCAATTATCTAAAACATAATTCAGGGCAGAAAAATAAATGAATAGAAATCTATATATCTAAACGAGTAAGCCCGATTTTTGTCTCGAATGTTCTCAGTTCCTACCACACAGATTGAGACCAAATTTTGCAAACGGTTGACAATCTAAATGGAGGACGTTCTCAGCATATCAAATATTGGATCGGTGGTGTCCTTGATTTGCTAGAAAATGCTTTGTTTCTTTTAATATTGATTACCAACATTCAATTTTCCCTACTTCTGCGGTGATGTTATATCTTGTATGCTTCCAGTGCCAATAGACAATGTTTGGGCGTCATTTCCTGAAGGCAATTTGCTTCTATGATTTCTATTCCTTTTTGCCCCCCTACATACATCTTTCAAGTTGTGGCGCGTTGAATAGTATTCACACTTTGTTATACAAGTGGAGAGTTTGGAGCGCATGAAAACATTAATTAATTGTTGTCAAGATGGCAACGCTGAAACGAACTTCCCCCCCTCCTTCACAACTCACAAGTACCATTACAGTTCGTAGAACTGGCCTTTTTGCCTTAATTTCTGGAACAAAGACATATTTTTATTCAATAATCTCTATACCAAAAGCCTTTGTAGACAATACACAAACATTTTTTTTTCAAATAAAATAGAAACCAAATTATATCACAGCAGTCATGTTGAACTACACTGTAACATAACTCAGGTTCAATTGCAAAAACATTTACTATATGTTCAGACAATTTCTGTTGCGCTTCATTCATCCTCGAGCAACATATGTGAATCTCAAACACATTTGGCCACAAATCTTGTGCCGACTTACTTTATTCTATTCATTAAAACCGATTAGAACTTTTATTTTCATCCAGTCAAATAATTTTATAGCTCACCTTCACATGTTGTGTCCTCTCCAACAATCGTCTATAAAGTCTGTTTGCATTTTCATATTCCTCTTGTTCCACCTCAAAATCAATGTAGGATTTCCACAGCACTTCGGGCATATCCAAACGGGGCTGGTTAATGGCTAACTCAAACACAGCCCTCGCCCTTTCTATGTCACCAAGGATGGATTCTAATTCAGCATACTAGATATGGAGATAGAAAAATCTACTTTGTTGACAAATTGTATGTAAACATTATTTTTTCAACTATAGAATGAAAAACAAAGTAATAAATAAATTTTATTCATTTATCTTGGAACAGAAAGTCCATATGTTTTTTGTTTGTTTGCCATGTTTTCAGATTGCAGCATTGTAATTGATGGACAGTACAAAAAGGATTGTTAGCTTTGATCATAGGCTTTTCATCTCTAGTAGGTATAGTGAAGTTAAATGAAGTCTAATTTTAGGCATTTAGGTTTATCTGTTAAAAAAGCAGTAGACCAGATTACAGATACTGTATGTAATACCACCTAGCTTTACCATTTTGCTGTTTTCAGTATTGATTCACAGGTTTATTAGCAATATTACTTAAATGGGCCATACTGATGAATAAGGTAAGATGTTCAGTTTGATGAAAATGATACCTTGGATACAGATTGACTGAGAACTTTTGATTTTTGTTAGCTATCAAGTTAAGGATTCTTATAGTAAAGAAGGTTTGTTCAGAGATGCCACCAGGCTCTGTCAAAATTCCCTGAACTATTTTGACCCACTGATAGAGATCAATGACAAACCTGTTTCACACAATATCAATTTATTCATTCGTATTTATTACATATCCGGAAAAGTAACACCTCTGGGTTTATGATATGACTGCCAAGAACATTTGAAATGTTTGGACTGAAGAGATAATTCTGGATACATACCTTCATCCATGTGGTACAATTTTCAGGACCAAACTCCAGGAATTTCTGGTATAGCATTCTACATCTATCAAACTCTCTGAGCTGAAGCTCTAGGTCAATGTATCCTCTGAATAATTTACTCTTTGGACATTTACCAATAGATGTGCCCTGGAAAAAAATCAATTTTTCAAAACTGCACTATCATGAAACTTCATTCTTCTTGTACATAATATATTTCTTCATGCCATAAATGTATAACTAAAACGCTGTCAAAATATGATCACAAATCAGAATTAACACTCTTTAAGTGGTAATTGCAGCATTTGCCAGTGAGTGGGTTCACTGACCACAAGCACATGCAACATAAGTTGACTTTCAAAGGGGCCATTTTGAACTGCTTGTATGGTCGTCGGTATGCTATTCCCACAACTGCTCCAACTTGTTACAACCTTTACAAATTGAATAATACTATTTCTAACTTTGTTAGAGAAAATTCAAGCAAGTTTTATTAGACTTAAGTTCAACACCCTATGCTTTGATTATTAAAGACTGAACCTATTTTAGGTATCTATTAAAAGGTAAGATAAAAATTATATCTAAGTCTAAGCCTCATCTATGTCATCAATGAATTATGTCATTTTCTGTGCATTTCCATGTAAGATAGGAAGTCTGTATCATTCAAAATTCAGGAAATATGATTTTTTTCTTCAAACATGACCCGAGCAAGTTGTAAGGCACAAAATTGGGAAAATAATCTGCCGCTGGGGGTCCAGTAAGTAACAAAATAATCTGGCCCTGAAAGGAGTAAGTTTTAGACATCATAATTTTACTTCAAAATTAAAAACAAACAACACTTATATATAAAGAAGTAAAAATGACTCACTAAAACTTTTCTTGCATTGTTTAGACTCTTCTGTCTTATTTCAAACTGAGCCAACATGAGCCAAATCTTTGCAAACGTAAATGTTTTGTGCGGTAGGATCTCCAGACATGCATGATACACTTCCCTTGTCTTGTCAGGATCATCCACCTCCAATTCTTCATACAGAGCATAATTTATCCACAAATAAATGTATCTGCGCCAATGTCTCTTCACCTGTTTGTTGGAAATTTTTTGTAAAATCAATATAAAATCTAAATTAACGGCACAAATTTGAAAACAGATGAAATGTAAACTGTCAGAAGATAATGCCAATATCAGTCCCTTCAGTAGAAAGATTGTTTGTATGCTTCTATGACCATGAGAGCTAAGCCAGCTGGAGCACAGCTCCTGATAGTGTTACCCATGCTGAACAGGTCAAGTGAAATGAAGCCGAACAAAGATTGACCAAAGGCTGGGTAGAAGGGAGGCCTTGAACACAGTGGGCTAATCTCCTACTTGTCTAAAATCACCTGATTCAAAGAAGCTCAATAAATAAATCATATTCAAGGCAAAACTTTGTTTCATATCTGTTAGATATCAGTTGCCACACTCAGACTGATGACTTGCTGTCACATGCCAGCCATGGTTGAGTGCACTGATTCAAAATTAAATGTAAGAAATTTAAAAACTACAAAGCAGCTAGATGTCTTTGAGACAAAAAGAAAATCTGATGTGGTTATAAAAATGGTTTATGAATATTAAAAATTAAACTCTTTTTGATGATCTTATTATTACATAGTCACAGTGGGTTGATCACCTGCTTGGCTTAATATCTTGATCCATAGAAATCCACACTCATTGTGCTGGCCCTACACTGTAATAGTAAAAGGAAATTGGATAAGAAGAAGATTATTACATAGGATAACAAGCAATGAAAGAGCATGTGTTTATTTACCTGAGATGGTGGGATATTGGCAATAGCCTGTTCATACGTGTCTCTGACTTGTTCTACATTACCGTCTGATTCGAGCAGTCGAAGGAGATCAAACCAGGCATCATAGTTCATTGGGTTTGCTTTTACTTCCTATTTGATTAAAGTTTTTTTTAATACAGTAATTATTCAATGATATGCAAAAAAGATGCAACAAAACAATCTATATGCATACTTGATATCATGACTTATACATTTATCACCGAAAAAGATGTATTTTTTTTTCAAAAATAAATATTGCAACATGAACACTACCAAGAAAAGAATACAAAATTCTCTTACATGTTTTCAGAAAAGATATTGACACAAAAAGAAAAGCTTACCTCATCATATTTGAATCTTCTTTTATTTACAATCACATCCTCAATCGCAGCTCGACTGCCAAAACGTTTCTCGTGAATTGTGTATTGTTTGTAGATTTCTTCACAGCTTTCTTTTGCCAGGTGATCCAAAGCATATTTGTACACTACTCTTGCCCGTTCATGCTGATAACAAAAAGTTGCAAATAAGGACATCTCCACAATTTGTCAAAACATCTCATATTAAAAGAACAAAGTCAAAATTTAATCTAATTAATACAGCAAGAGAAGTGAAACTGAAGTAAAGTAGTTTGTATATTATTCTTATACTTTTTTAAAGCTCTTATAAGATCATAAGTCAAATCCTGCTCAACAATCCTGTTATATATTATGTGTGTGTGAGAGTGTATGTGAGTGACATCATAAATCAATGGCTGAGGGATTTGTAATTACCAAATAGCAAAAAATTAATATTCACATCTGATAACCTATATTAGAATACAAAAGAAAATTAATTGATATTATTACATCTCATGTTATGTAGCAGGGGGGTCCCAGTGGCACAGAGGTACGGTTCTCGCCTCTGAAGCGAAAGGTACCGGGTTCGAATCCCGGCAGCAACACTGTCGGGTATTTTCTCCTTGAAACTCG
>JARBEQ010123185.1:0-13622 GCA_030265355.1 Tritonia tetraquetra | reverse complement strand
TCCATCAGCGATTCGTCTATGGAACAGCTTACCGGCCAGCATTGTCAATTCCACAAATCTGGAAAAGTTCAAGGAAAGCCTTTTCACCATTTCACTAAGTTTTTAAACTCCATTTGCGACAATACACAGAGGTGGTTTGCCAATTACTGGAAGAAGAGAAGAAGCAAACACTTTTTTCAAACACAAATATATACATAAATGGACCAGAGTTTCAGAAGATGAGAATGAAAAGTCAATAATAGATTACACATAATAGTTAGTGGCCATCTGTCATCAGAGTTAAGAGAGGAGCAGAAATATACAGTGGTCACTTTCTAGTAATTGGTAAATTCAACTTAGCTCAACAAAACCTAATAACCACAAATAACAAAAGAGATATATAATAGATTAAAAGTAGAAGAATTGAGAGACATACAAATACAAAAAGCTCTTTCCAAAACTTAATAACCAAAAATTGAAGATAGGCAGACAGGAGTAGAAATAGAAGATAGAAAGTATCTGGTCAATATAAGAAAGCTATTACTGAAAGTGCATTATGAAGCCTGTGGAAGAAAAGTTATAGGAGTAAGAGTTAATATTAAAAGGACTGCTTGGTGGAATGATATAGTAAAACAAAAAGTGAAAGTGGAAAAAGACGTATGGAAGAAATACTTGGCAAATAAAAGTAGTGAAGACATGGAAGCCTATAAACCAAAAAGAAAGGAAGGTAAGGATGAAGTTAGAAAATCCAAGCAACAACAATGGGAAAAATTTGGAGAAAGTAAGAAGAAAATTTCAGAGAAAATCAGAAACTGTTTTATAAAGAGGCGTAGACAAGGAAATCAGTGTCCAATAAAACATGTTAAGAATAAAAACAAGGAGATGTGGTTAAAAATAATGATGACACACTAGAGGTGTGGAGAGAATATTTTCATCCAAACACTTAACTAATATAGAAAATACAGAGAATGACAGACTAAATAACAATAGCAGTCATGTTTAAAATGGTATTACTAATAACGAAGGAACAATGGCAGAACTTATAAGTGCAAAGAAGAAAGTAAAAGTTGGGAAAGCCCTGGGTGATGATGGGATTTACCCAGAAATGATAGTTAACCAAAATATATAAGCAGATAAAGTATTACTTTATTCAGAAGTAGAGGCATCATAACAGGTGATTAGATTCAAATGTGTCTAATTCTGAAATGAGTTATATATATGCAGTGAATTTTTAAGTAATTGATGGAGGAGTGAGTGGAGCTTGCTTGCAGTTGCTGATCAAAATGTTAGCGATCATAACAGTACCGAATTAAGACATGATAAATTATATAGCTTCTCAAATACACTTCGAATATGTAACTGTTCCACTAACTTTATCTCTTTTTTTCTACCAACCCCATTTTCACAAATGTCTAGTACTAGGTTTTGCACTGTAATAGATATATATATTATATTAGTGGCTTTTGAAGGGTTTTATTTGACAGTAAATCCTTTTGACACAAATTATGAATCTCCATCTGTATGTTCCGAATGGCTTCATAGGTTTCATCTTCTGGAGCATTTTTCAAGCTCTTGCTCCCATGATTTGGTTTTATCCACTGAATGAGTTGGAAATATCAGGCTATGAGGCTTTTGCTGTGGTGTGGATGTCCCCAATATTGTTACTCATCCCAGGCCTATGGAGTCTACTTCAGAATCACTGGGTAAAGTGTTTGGGGGGTGGGGGAGTGTTGGTCATATGATGAAAAATATATAATATATCGTCGGTGTTTTAAGCAAGCCACAAAAAACTGATTTATAAATAGAATAGAGAAGACTTGCAGAGTACTTATGTTCTATTTCTCATGTCTTATTGGTCCATTTGAATGGCCTTGATATCATCACACGATTTGTCAAGGAAAATCCTGACTTAGATGTTTTGCTTACAACACAGATGATATGCCATGATATATTTCACGAAAATTTGAAAAGTACATGACATTCCATTCACTTTTAAAAATGCATTTTATGCATTATATTCAATTTCAGTTGGTTTTAAGTATGATTTATGACGTATCTATATTCTTATTAATTTGTATCAGGTAACGGTCATAATGCTTTATTCAAAAAGAGTGTAAAACTAACATCTTTAGAACATTTTTAAAACTGTTGTTTTCTTATTTTATTGAAGCATTATGTGTCATCAAAAAAGCAATGATGTAGTTTTGTTGTAATCTGAATGTAGAATACTTAAATTCCTCCGCTGATTTCACATTTCTTTGGTTGAAATTAAAGTTTTTTAATATTTGATGGGTTTTGCTTTGATTTTATACACATGATAACAGTCACATTTGTGTTTATCGCCAGGTGTTAATTGGTCTTCGTCTTTTAGTTATTGGATCTCTAGCCTCATTTCAGGCTTCTACAACACTGTCTCGACTTATTATTCTATCAGCCGGGACTGCAATTTCAATGCTCGTTTTGGCTGCCACGTTGTGGAGCAATGACAGGTGGATAAGGTATAGAATTGTTTCATGTGTGTTTTATGTTTCTTTTTCTGTATTGACAGGCCATTAGAGAAAGCTTTGGATGTTTTCATACTATTGTGTCTTATTCTTTCAACTGATCTGTCATCTTACTATTTTCCATAGATGTTGTATAATCTTAATTTTGTGAGTGTACTTGTCTGCAAAAAAGAAAAGAGCAGCCTGAGCTATTGATAATGCCTATGGAGTCCTGTTTTTGATAAAGATATCTTGGTTTTTAGCTTTGTTGTTGTTATTGTCTCTTCAAGTGTTTGTTTCCATTTGTGCCAATGATTCTGTCTGTTTATTAATGTCCTTTTAAAAACAAAAACAGTACAGTCCTATTTTTATTATTTTAAAAAACTTATTATGGTTGACAGGCCTGGTCTTTATTATATATTTATATCAGACAAGCTGGGACATCCAACGATGATTTGAGGAAATATATCTTAAACGTTGAAAGTTCAGACTAAATTCTTGTTTGAATGAAAGATTAGACCTATTTTTTTGTATTTTTTTTTTTTGTGAGTGATGTAACAAAATAGTGAGTTTGAAACATAATAGAGAACAACAAATTGCATGGGAGAGAAAAATATGATGTGCATATCTTTGCTATTGGAAGCATAAAAATTATTATAACATTGTGTGCTCCAAAAACGAGGACATCATTTTTTTTACTCTATTAAGAAATGGAAACATAGAGTGGAAGTAGGAAAAACCATGAATGTTACTCCACAAAATTAGAAGAAACAAAGCATTTTCTATAAAATCTACTACGACACCTACTACCGTTCTGATAGGGTCCAAACCAGGGTAGTACTATTTTGTACCTTGTGTACAAAATGTATTTAGAGAGGAGTTTGGATTCAGCTGTCGACCCCGCCAGCTTTATTGCTTGATTGTTATATAATATTAGATATTACAAGATAAACAGAAAATAAATTTGATAGGATTCACACACCCTATTGCCAATGTGCTTGACAATGGGTCATTGTTGTATAAACTATTGAGTGAATTAACCCCATAAATTTGATTTTTTTTTTTTTTTAATCTTCTTTGACAATCTTACAGGTACAGAACATTCAGAGGTCTTATGATTGGTCTCTATGGGCTTTTAGCCAGTCGTATTTGGTTCAAAACAATTAACCCAACCTGGTGGACCAACAATTCGAACAGTGTGGTCATTGCAATCGGTGTTATCACTATTGTGGGTGAATGTTTTGAAGGTTTGTAATGTTTCCATTTCATTTTGTTACTTCATTTATTAGCAGGACTTTTTCCACAACAAAATCTCATAAAGTTGGACCTGTGATGAGTTCATCTTTGTATGGCTAAGTCCTCATTGCTCCTTGTTCACTATTAGGCATCTTGACAGATGATCTGTCACTTGAGTTTTTTTCTGTGGTGAGTTGCTGGCCCAATGCACATCCTTCCTTATTTCTCATCCTAGGCTTAGGACCAGGCAATGCAGAGTTATTGTGTAAAGTGAATAAAATTATTTTCATGCTGTCATTGTGGCTTGGGAACAATGCCATTGTTTAGACAACTCTGACAAAGTCCAATATTATTTTGAGCTCATAGAATCAATATGATTTATACAATGCATTAATAGATGGATCCTCTGATATCACCTAACATGGCTTTACTGTATGTTATATTATATTTGATCTTACAAACTCCCAGAGAGTGGCAAATTCTCCCAGTTCTTACTGTGGCTGAGGCGTGGCCACGAGTGCATTAGTAACGTTTGATGGAAATTTGTAAAAGCAGTATCATTCATTTACATATGTTGATGTTGAACTCAACCATAGATTTTGTCAATGACACCTTTTTAATTGCCTTTTTAGCTCATGAACCAGAGCCTGCTCCACTCAAACCTAAGAAATGGACTAACCATTGGATGCCCTGTGGTATTGGTCTGGGCAGTTTGTTGTTCTTGACTCATTTGTACTGTGGGGAAGTGTCAGTCATCACAAGATGGACAGTACGAGGTTACCCTGATACAGGTCCTCTGCCTCTTCCCTGGGGGTAAGTGACCCTGATTACCTTCCAGCCTTCTCTACCTACCAGCCTTCTTTAAAAACTTTATTTGACATGACATCAAGAAATACAGTGCAGCATGGATTCGTCCAATTTGCCTGGATAACAGAAATAGGAATCCATGTTTTTCAGGGAACAACATGGAATGCATTAGATGCATTAGATCACAAGGGAAACTACCCTTACAGGGCACTTATTATTTGCCTGGACAACAGAAATAGGAATCCATGTTTTTCAGGGAACAACATGGAATGCATTAGATGCATTAGATCACAAGGGAAACTACCCTTACAGGGCACTTATTATTTATTGATTTTGCTACAGATAAAAATGACACAGGAAGGTATATATGTAAGGCAGCCTGGAATAACCCATCACTTTGCAAAATGTTGAGATTTTGATTTTTTAAAATTATTTGATCCTTCCTGATTATTTTGCAGTTTAAATTTTTCAAATATCATTTCTAGAACCTAATATATCAATTTTTTTAGGTACGAAAACAGCTGAATGAGGAAAAGAAAAATACTGAGAAAATGGGGTTTAAAGTGTCGACATATATTTCTCACTGTCCCGTCTTTCCAATTCCACTTTAGACAATGAATGCTTTAGATTCTTCCTTCTGCATCACTACTGTCATGTCCTTTTTGGTCTGTTACACAAAAATAGTCTTTTATGACATCTCTTAGAGCTTACTCAGAGGCTAAACAGGTTAAAGCAAAGGATTTTAGAATGTTATCAACAATTTAGAATAAAGATTAATAAACAATAATAAACTTTGTGTATACTTTGGGAAGGTTTAAAATTAAACTGGTAAAACATTGCCGGCCTCGACGTATGGACATTCGCAATGCTAATTGTATAAATACGTTCCATTGTATTCATGCTCACTTGTTGTGAATGAAAAGTCTGGGAAATCCCTTTTAAGAATGTTTATGATACGAAAGGTTGTGAAATTTAATAATCCGCTAGAAAAAGATGAACCCTCAGATTTCTCACACTCACATATCAGAAAAAGATAAAGAATGAAATTGGCAAATTAAATATGAATGACAAGTATATGAGATTTGTTTATTATATCATTATTATGATTTGTTACATTTTGTTGTTGTTGCTGTTCTTCTTCTTCTTGATTTATAGTTACACACTTTCCTTTTTGTTTTTAAGGTCAGTTGTGTTATTGACTGCAGCAGCTGGGTCTATTATTGGCATCACAAGTTCTTATTACCGTGATTTATTTGCCACTACCATCTTGTCTTGTTCCTCTTTCACACTCCTCCTGGTTTCAAACCCGTACATAGCTTTCACCGGTAAGTATACGTTTTGTTTTATTAATATTACTCTCATTTCCCTTCCTGTAACTTGACAAGTTCATGTTTTATTTCTTTTTTTTTTATTGATTGAAACAAAATGCATTTTGCCTCTTCTCATATTTCAACTTGTCTCTCCACCTCACTTATTTGAGATCCGAGAGTAACATATGAAATCTTACTTTTATATTTTATGATCAGAGAAATTTTGTTATTTTATCGGCAGGTGGATGCAACGCATTGAATGGGGAAAAATAGGAAATAATGCACACATTAACTATTTTATTCAAAATAATATGAATAAAATGATCGAGAATATGAAAGTGAAGGGTGTGTAGGCGGGTAGGAGGATAATGTAAGAGAATATGAAAGTGAAGGGTGTGTAGGCGGGTAGGGGGATAATGTAAGAGAATATGACACCTGGTTGTAAGGAGTGCAATTCTGGTTAATGATACGCAGGAAGAAACAATGAAAGATTTGCTTTGAAATTGATTTTCAACTAAAAGAAACTATTCATGGCTCATTAGAATTACTTCTTAAAATTTTTTTTTGCATTGAGCAGTTAATAAGATTTGCTAAGAAGAGAGAAACATTCAGATTTGTACAATAATGAAAGTCAGGCGGCCATGTTGTTTAGGGCCCCTCCCTAGGTGCTTTGTTGTTTTCTCAAGAAAGAATCTACTCCGATTGCCTCACTTGATGGTCACAGTGGGTTGATCACCTGCTTGGCTTAATATCTTGATCCAAAGAAATCCAGCCTCATAGTGCTGGCCCTACACTGTAATGGTAAAAGGGAACTGGATAAGAAAGAAAGAAAGGATCCAGGATTAGTTGCGACTACCAACTTTAAACCGAGATTTATGAAAGTAACCTGTGAAAGGCCATCATTCCATTGAGGCTGAGGGTGGCAAATTGTCACTTGTCGACTACACACACTGGGTTAAGCACTTTTCCTACTTGCCTTGGGGTTAATGCTTCTATGGGCTTCTTTTTTGTACAAAGATGTTTGTCCGAAATCATATCTCATTATAAAATTCAACTTATCTTTGACAGGAGGTTTATGTGCCACGTACCTTACCATGGCTCTGTGGCCAATTGTTGTCGATAAGGTAACTCAATCTCATCCCATTGGTTGTCTCACTCTGGCTGCAGCTGTCTATCTTATGCAGGTAATAAAAACTCACTCTTTTTAAAATTCATTATCAATTCTTGTTTTTATGTTTACACTTCCATGTTGGGTAATAAATACTTCCCCCCCCCCCCCCCGGGGACCTGGGGTGGTAAAATAAATAGGTCCTCTGTTCATCAACAGGAGGTGCAATCCCCCCAATGATGGGTGTCACCCATGAACTACGTCATTCCTAGTAGTCCATGGGTGGCATCTTGTTTGCTCTCGCTCTATCGTCTCTCCTTTTTCTACCCCACATGGGTCTGTGGTTTATAAATGGGCCCTCTGTTCACCAATGGGGAGGGAGTGCAGCTCCCCCAGTTGTGGGTGCCACCCATGTACTGCGCATCTTTCCTAGTGGTCTATGGGTGGCATCTAGTTACTTTTGATTGGTTTGGAGCCGTGTGGCGGGCGCTGAAATGATCTACCTGTGTTGATAGAGCCCTAAAAGAGCAACAAAAAAACCCAATAATAAATAGTTTAGTAATGCTTGACAACAGGCAAGGCAATAGATTGTAATAAGACTGTAAAATGCACCACAGATATCAAAACAAAGGTATCCTGGTACGTATTAGATCTGAAGATTAAACCTTCTTGACTGTAGACAAGTATTCTCGTTTACGTTTGCTTTCTCTCCGGGACCATGGATGAGTATTCTCATCTATACGGTGTGACGCAAGCCGTGGAGTAATATAATTATTATATATACTCCACGGTTCCATCACCCGTTTTGTCTTTAGGGGATGAGATAAGGTCCGAATATAAGAAGAAGTGATAGAATGTGCCAGTATTGGCTCATTAGATTAGCACAGACTAACACAAAGAAGATTATTGATTTTTGGGTTTAAAACATTTTTATTTTCTCTTTTATTTATATATATATCCAATGATTGCCTAATGGTCCGTTCCGCGTGGTAAGTGCACTTAGCTGGTTCTCTAGGATGTTCCATGTTCTATGTGAGCTCCAGTACTTCTCCTTGTCGTAACTCTTAGGCTTTCTATCTCCCAAACCGGATGATCATCGGAATGGCAGACAGGCAGGAGGTACACACGTGGCCCTGAAAATAGAATATGGCCTTATGTTACTCTCTTGATCAGAGTTCTAGTGGTTAAGAATCCATAGATTTTTAAGACAGAGTAAGGAAGGGTGAGCGGTATAGCAGACTGATAGAGTATTGTCATGGTATATGGCAAAATAGGGATATAATTAATAATCTACACAAAAGGTTACGACATGCATAATGAAGGTTTAGTACACTCACTAAGTCATAATGTAATATAGGTTAGTGTTAGTACATACATATATTTATGTTAACTTGTATCTTAAACATAGAAACCACTTAACATTACCAGGGTGAGCGATTTAATTGTTAGTGAGTTAAGAATTACATTTAACGTTATACCAACGTGTATTATAGTTTTATTCATAAGGTAATTCCAACTGTTAGACACCAAACTTAATTAACCATAATAAATAGACACAATTATGCTAGGCACACACATATTTAGAATCTGGCGATCTCACCTTGTGACGCATTTAATCCATTAGAATAAACAATATAAGTCCATCATAAGCTAAGTTCCTTTATCATCTGATAGGCGAGACGACTGTTCCTTCAGGACACTTAATTGTGCAATGCCCTGAGTATCTAATTCTTAGCGTATTGTTAAATTGGTAAAAAAAAAAAAACCTTCTCTCATGATTGACAGGAGAAAGTGAGTATCGTATCACGAGAAGATTGGTCAGCTCCTCCCCTTACTACTCGTGGCCTAGTGTGACATTCTCTATGGATGCTACTTATGGCCACGCTAATTGCATTTAGGGTTGACAAGGGTTGAATCTTTCTCCCAAGGCGTGGTATGCCCTTTTTTGGTAAATACAACTTAAACTTAGTGTATGTCGCTGGCCTAGTTACGCGTAAGGACAGACTGCTTTTGTTTTCCCCTGAAAGGCGTGAACCTTAATCAATTGTTTTGTAGTGTAATAGTCTAGCACTGCATACAGGGAGAGGGGATTATTCTCGCAACCTATTGACACCTGGGTTATCTATTGTTTGGCGTAGACAAAATGCCCACTGTAATTCCCATGAAGTAGCTCGCACAGGTGAATAGATAATAAGTTTATTGTGTAACTGTCTAACACTTCATAAGGGAGAGAACAATTAATGGGAGACACCTTAATTACATACCGTATACGCTGGTGAGCATAATATTTGTGATAACACCCGTAACATGACATCATTGTCGCGTCACTGTCGAGTTGATATCATTACATACGGTAACATTGTAATCGGCCCCCTTGTTCCCCTCAAATGACAAATAAAACAATGATAAACTAATGTTTCCTAGGCCTCTATGTGGTATTTTATTGGTGTGAGCAAAATTGTGGGAGAGGTTTTTTGTTTTATTAAGGGGCATGTCAATTCCTTATAATGTGGGTGGCAGCCGGGGACCTGGGGGTCGTGATTGCCGCTGTGGGTCCGGCCCTCTAAGGTGTTAAAGTAGCCATGGCACACACACTTTACCCTTGTAAATTGTGGTTGTTACAGATCAAAGTCCACCATTTTGTGAGACTATTCAGCTTGCTATCAACATTTTGTGGGGATTTCTTTTCAGCCATGTACTTATTTTTATGCAGTGTAATAATAAATAATAATAATATATAACATTTATATCGCGCATTACAATGACTGCATAATGCTCAATGCGCGTTACAAAAACTTGTAGTGGTGCTAAAAGTGGCTGCAGCTGAAATACTCTGCAGTCCGCTAAATGTAAACCCTTAGAGACCAGACTAAAAGTTTATTTTAAGAAAGGTTTATCTTATCTATATATCAATGAATATTAAGAGAAAAAATGGACTGCGTTTCTCATAAGCGAGAGTTTGGTTTCAATTCTGCCTAGCCTTCACTTTCGATCGATAACCTACTTCCAATTTCCGATTTCCCCAACCGTCAACGGGAGTAACACATTCCACATTCCTGCCTGCGACAGTCCCGCTTGGGTTTGTTTACAGTACTTACATTTCAAAAGGGATAAAACCCGTTCAATTTCTCATTATTTTTCCCGTTACAGTAGTTTCTGCCTAAGTGTGCTTTGGAAGCAAAGTAACCGGGCACTCAGGCAGAGTGGGCACACACCCAGGCGATATTGCCCTGTGAGCTCCCTGAGACCTTTGATTTTCATGAATTATGTCCTTTAACGTTTGAAAAGCCAAACGGTAAATTTTTGTTGTTTATTTGTTAGTCTAGGGCCATAAAAGCTATTCATGGTAACAAAGGTGTGGTGTTAATTATCATTAAACACTGACGATGAGTTACAATATGTTTGTCAACTCAAGACAAGTGATCTGACTAAATTTATTAACATTTAGTTTGCATTTCTTTTCTTTCTTTATTGATGAGGCGCTGAGATACCAAGCACTCAGAAGGCAGAGCAATTTAGTTGGTGGGCATACAGAGTGACGAGTGATAGAACAAAATTCGGTGTTGGTGGATTTCATAATCTGTGACCTAGAGGCGAGAAAATACAAAAATGAATGCGTATAAACAAAGCTACCCTACACACCTTGCCCGTCCACAAATATACGGGACCCGTCGGCAATGATAGGTACATTACACACTGAGCAGGGATCATTATTATGGGACCCGCTGTCAACATAGTGAATGGAAAGGTAATATCGCGGAACAAAAATACGGGACCTGTTGGAAAGAGGTTATCTGTAGTGGTCTGTACTGTACTTTCTTTTTTTAATCAGGTCCTGTTTTAGCTCTCAGTGCCCACCCACCTGAGTTTCATTTCACAACAGTGTTGTCAAGAATGTTGATGATGACAATTTGTTGTATACCCATTTTTTAAATTTTAATTTCAGGTATTGTTTTGGGTGTGGACGATAACTTTCAACTTTGTGCCTTACGGTGAATATACAAGAGAACATACAGACTGGCTTCTGGCTTGCCTGGGCGCTTTTATCCTCATATGTTTCCTCACATGTTAGTATTATTCTTCTTTAGTTTTTCGAAAAAAATCATAGATTTTGATAAAGTGTTTTGAGCTTTGTATCTTGAATGTTTATAATAGTTATTGAGAGGAAGGGCAAATCTTCTTGTAGGATCTCCTAACCGTTGACTCTATCTGCCATCTATTTCCCATCATATGACCACAATGTCAGGGTGCTTTTTTAACAAACAAAATTAAGGGTAAATCTTGCCTTTATATAATAGCTAAAATACTTTTCTTTTTTTTTGTCTCTTTTACATAGGTTACTCAATGGAGCCAGTGTCATCTACTCCCAGTGATAACCAGAAAACAACATCGCAATTGCAAAAGTCTTATTATTATGGTTAGTTGCTGTTCTTTTAAAGTTTCCTCTCATTATTTATTACTTTTCAAAATATCAATGGAAAAATATGCTTGAATGGCACTGCTGGTAGGGACTTTCTTTTTTTAAATCAGAAGTCTTCACAGCGGGCATTGTAGCTCAGCAGGAGGGCATTCACCCAATAATCCAATATAGCTGGATTCTAAACTAGTCTGCTGCGTCATTATTGGTTGTGTCCTTGAGCAAGACACCTAGCCCACGGGTGCTGCACTATGGCGACCCATCAATGGTGGTGTTTGCATGAGGGGAAAATGATACCTTTTGTAAACCGTCTTTCCCAAAACTTATATTTCCAGCTTAGAAAAATTTCTAGTATTCGTAGCTATCTTTCTGATCATGTAAGTAAAAGCTTTAATCTTTAATTTTATTTAAATTAGACTATTGTAATTCTCTTCATGCTGGTCTTCCAAACGATACCCTAAATCACCTTCAACTCATTTAAGATAACGCAGCAATGTTGATTAACAGAACAAGAAAAAGTTGATATATAATGCCTATTTTAAAGGATTTACAGTGGTTACCTGTAAGATCTGCATGACTACTTTTAGATGTATTAATAACTTAGCACCAATATATTTAACTGATTTTATTGAACTATATACTCCTGCCAGAACCCTTAGATTGTCATTTGATAAAACCTGTGAAAAATTATGAATCTTAGGGGTATAGATCACTGTCATTTTTGGGCCCAAATGTTTGGAACCAGCTTCCACAAAGCATAAAAGAGAAATGACTTCTCTGCCTTGCTTTAAGGCCAGATTGAAGCACCATTTATTTCTAAAACCATATATCTTATTATTCATATAATCCATCCCACTGTGCTTGTGTAGGTGTGGTTTTTGCAGGTTCTTGTACATATGTGTATGTTTTTGGTTGCTTAAGCTTTGTGTATGTGTGTGTGTGTTTTAAAAGGCTGTTGTTATCACTCCTTACATGCTTGCTTATGTAATGTATGTAAAGCGCATAGAGCACTTTGTGTGGATATGCACTATAAAAATTCCATTTATTATTATTATTATATTGTTTATTCTCATAACCTCGTTGTATTGATCTATAATTAAGTATTGTATTGTAATGTACTATTATTATTATGATTCACTATCTATGTTTCATTCACCGTTGTAAAAAGAATTTTCTCTTAAGTACACATAAAGGTCACTTTTTTCCTCTATTTTTTTTTTGTGTGTGTGTGTGTGTGAGTGTGATTGATAATTACAAGTTTCACACCACTTCAACAAGTTCCAGTATTCTGCTGTTCCTGTTCATACAGGGCTATTCTGTTTTAGAAACCTACACTGCTAAAGCTGAAACTTCATTACGGTCATTACTTTAACATTGAAATGCACTTGATTTTTTGTTGTTTTTTTTTTTCCATTACAGTAATCCTTGTGCTAATGTTAGTGGGCCAAGTGGGTATGTTTTGGCGATACCAGAACTACACACCAGGTGTTACTGCACAGGTGAGTTGGGTGAATACTAATCATGAATGGAATAGGTGGCAATCTTTGTCTTCTTTCTTTCTTATCCAATTCCCTTTTATCATTACAGTGTAGGGCCAGCACTATTTATGAGGCTGGATTTCTCTGGACCAAGATATTAAGTCAAGCAGGTGATCAACCCACTGTGACCTTTGTACAAGCAAATAATATTATACAACTTGAATTTGGCCACATGCTTTTAGTGGGTGGGGTTTTTTTTCTTCCTTTGGATCTACCAAGGGTCAGCCATGAAAATTGTGGAATGTTCTAGACCTGACCTGAGTGATGTAAAAGGTGCTGCCTTTCAAATGACCTTTCCATTTTGGTACTTTGAATAGAAATGTGTTCAGAGATTTTAACCCTTTGAACACTGGCTTCCTGAGTCTTTATTTTCCCAAATACCTGAGCTCCTGAGCAAGCAGCACAAAACAAAAGAGTTACCGGTGTCTCAGTATATAGTAATATAAGGGTTAAAGAGGCATAAAATGGAAAATTTAGAAACGTCAAAATCCCTATGACTTTTGTGCGTTAATGTTTTATTTTTCATGCGCAACACTTTTCTACATTTTTTTTTGTTTTTGTTTTTGTTTACTTCTTATGTGAAATGAGGGAACTTTGGAAAAAAATAAGACATCAAGAGTTCTTAGGGATGAATCAGTTATGTTCTTTCTTTCTTATCCAATTCCCTTTTTACCATTACAGTGTAGGGCCAGCACAATGCGTCTGGATTTCTCTGGATCAAGATATTAAGCCAAGCAGGTGATC